>VDFB02162388.1:0-101135 GCA_007258455.2 Sequoia sempervirens | reverse complement strand
TGGAATGTTGATCTCTATCTTCACAAGCCTCGGAGAGTCTACTGCTATAGAGGGAGAGCATCATCCGAGTGCTTTTCCTCCAACCACGGACTCAAGTGGTCCCCCGCGCTCTTCCTAACTGGAAGTGACCCGACCCTTCTTGAAGAGTATAGATATAAGGAACTGTCAAGTTTCTCCATCTTAGTCCTAGGGATGTGTCCTACAAAACTCAATCGACCATACAACTCTAGATCCCTTCTAGCTAAGTATGATCATTCTGATTGGTCATGCCATCTAGACACTCACCTCTGACTTGTCTTAGAACTGTCTCATCCTATAGTTTACTTACTTTATTTGGTACTCTAGACACAAACTAGTCTGTATAGAAAATCCATTTTAGCCAATCTGACTTAGAACTAATCCTTAATCTAGGATATTCATTCAATGTAAAAATTTAGGTATTTCAAACCTTTTAAAAGTCCCTTATTGCATCCTTGCAATATCTAGGGTTTATGACTTCCTGTCATTTTACTCTCAAGATTCAATACCCAACATCTTGATGCATTAAATCAAGTTTCGACATTATCGTAGAATCACTTAAGGTATTATAAAGACTTCCTGCCTTGTTCTATGGTTTCTTGACCTTTCATTGTCAATCAATATACATATATATATATACAATGTCATATCTGACATAAGTGTTACATATTTCCTATATCCTCCTTGTTTTAATACTAGGGTTTAGCTTCTCTAACCCAATACATGGAAATATCAAACATCCTTGTTCTCCAAAGATAATAGCATTAACGAAGCAAAACATAAGAGCAATTACTTCTAGTCTTACCCAGACAACTTAGCATTTCTCAAATTCACATTTCATATAACATGAATAAGCATGATATTCAAGGAATATTCTCATTGATATGTATATATATATATATATATATATATATATATATATATATATATATATATATATCTTAATCAGTGTCGTTACTTCTCATGTAGTTAGTACTTCGACTAAGTTCAATCCTTCAACCTTAATAGGTTAGATTTGTAAGAGATAATAAATTGCTTCCAACTTCCTTGTCTACTCAATTTTATTCACATTCAAATAAGGATAGGGTAAAAAATCATATGATTATCATCCTTTATATAAGTATGTCGCATATACCTATAACAACAATCTCAAGTACAATAGACATGTAGGTTGAGTTTCGGTTTCCCAACATCCCCTTCTCAAAGTTGGTTATGACAATGATACCAAGTATTGGAATAACAAAATTCCTTTGTACACATAGTTCTAAAATAAGTTCAATAAAGGCTACAAGATCAACATCAATACATTGACAAGATCTCTTTCTCTCTTGAGAACCATGACATAAGCAACCAATGCTATCAAAGGTTATCTAGGGTTCCACATTCGTGGGTCACCTATTTCCTTAACATGTAATACAAAATTGACAAGAGGAATTCTCTTTCCTACAAAGAAATCTTTTTCTATGTTGCAATCTCCTTACTTCAATATCATGATGATATCTTCTAATCCAAAAAGTCCCTAGAGAGAACTAGCAAGATTCCATCTATAGAGCTATCCTAGTCTTTAATATAGACTTAAGGATCTATTTCCATTTTCTTAGTTACCCATTACTATCTTAAAATCCAATTCCAATAATATATGACAATATAACATGAGTATAATGCATTCAAGTTTTCTCCAAACCTCTTAGATGCTATATAATCCCTCGTTATTCTAGGAATGTGAATACGTCATACAATAACCATTCTTTGACTGACGTCACTTGAATAATCCTAGAAGTTCTATTCACATATCAATAATTACAATCCTATTGATAATCCAATGTTCACTATCTTTTATCATAAATGAATTATGAACTCATACAAATGTTTCCTCGATACCTTGAATATTCTAAAACATAGTTGTTAAATTCTTTAAGTGTTATCATATCTCCGACCTTGGATATTCCAAAAGGGCTCAAGATCTCTCTCTATTGCTATGGATGAATGGGTTTCTAGCACAAGCTTGACAATGTTTCCATAGGTCTTATTCTTGTTTTAGGAACACATAACTATTTTAATATCCTTGCTATTGCCTAGACACTCCACTAGAATATTCATCTCAAGGTACTGTTGATCACACTAGATATAATCTGATCAACTACATAATGTATTTTAATAGTAATGATGAGCAGAATTTAAAGCTCGATCAGTAAACATAAGAACTCCCAACCTTTTTGTTTACTTCATGACTAACGCTAGACTTAGAGATGTCATAACTCCCATAAATTCTATTGCCAAAGCGAAGTTTATGTAACCAAAGTTATGCTAAACATACAAGGTAGTAAGGTCGTCTCATACCTGAGCGATCCTCCCATATATACTCAGACATTATAGCTTGTTGCCCTTCTAGTCTGTGATGACCTCCCTATGATACAACTCAGCAAAAAGTGTCTTTCCCACTGGCTCGAGCTTCCTCCTTCACTACGCACCCACTCACATAAATCTTTCCCCGGAGCTACAATGAATGCATGATATGTACAAAGAATGGATTTCTTCCAGATGCTTTCGACACCTCGAAGCAAATGACATTCCCGCCCCATCCCTTATTCCTGCCACTTGAAACGCACACAAGAGATGGATCTCTCCCACAAACGGGTGTCGTTTTCAATTCTTATTGTGCACTCTCCTTCACTCTCACCCCAAGAGGAGTCATCTCTTAAGCTATGGTATTTTTAGTGTAGACAGGAGACAGGTCCTAATATTTTTGCCCCATTAACCCGCTGTCATACTATCACAAGCATATTGATTTAAACTTATTTCTTGCAAAGCTCATGTCCATGAATAGACCAAGGACTCTTTTCTGCCCTCTCGTCTCCCCCCCCTCTACACACTCATCCCTGATAGTTATAAACTATCCCTTCTCTTGACGCCTTCACCCATTATAACCGTTTCTTGATTGATAGTTAAGGCCACTACCGGCGGTTGCAACAACACTTTGGCACGTGTGGGTGACTCAACAAGTGACAACGACCAATCATTGATCATGCCATCATGGGTATGAGTTGATAAGTGTGGAGATTTCGCTGAAATAATCAGTGTTATCCTTCCTAGCATGGATATTATTCCTTTTCCAAAACCTTTAGTCAAGAGGTAAATAACCTTTTTCATAAATCACAACGATCGTTTACTATCATCATCTTCATCACAAGGAGTCAATTCTAAATTACTGTTTTCTTTTATTGGAACCATTTTTGCTAAGCCCGGTATCTCCACCATGCCGCGGATACATAGGAAAAGTCTTTGCCTTAAAGCGAGTTTTGCACACAAGCAAGGTGTGGAGTAGTTGGTCCTTTTGACCACTCTCCCATAATCCTCCATTTTCTCCTAATAGGAATAAAATATTCTTATAGATCATGTTAAACATGTAAATACATATGTCAATAAAGTATTGCATAAATAATGCATTCTAATGTCATTATTCATTATTCGACAAGATGTGTGAACGGGGTCAAGGTACTCTCCCCCTCACAATTTGACTCAACTAGGTTTGCTAATTAACACCAACGCAAGACTTAAGATGGTGACAACCTGCTATATTCCTTGTATCTATACCCTTCTCTCCAATGCTGCTCTCCCTCCTTTTCTCAGAGGGCGAAAACTTGATTCCTGAATGCAACTTTCCATCACCAACTAAATATTAGTGTATTAATAATCATTTCATAATCCTCATGAAGTCATCACATCTTGACAACTTTTAAACACATGACAATTTTAGTGAAATAAATGTAACTCAAGAAAACATTGATTTCTCCAGACATTTTTCCTAAACATCTAATCATTGAATCATGCGTAATCATCTACTAATTACTTCAAAAGTAAAAAGTAAAACAGAGTTAAAGTTAGGGATGTAACATAGTAGCTTGGTCCTCTTTGTGAATCATCCAAGTGGTCAGCTTGGTCCATTATCTTAGAATGCCATAAAATTTCATAGAGGTTCTTAAAAAAATTAGTAGCTTTCCATTTTGGGACTCTTCAATATTATGTACAAATTCTCTTGCATTTGACCTACAAGACAAGGTGTACAAAGGAAACCCTACATAACAGAGTGGTTAAATACATCCTTATGTACTTTTTTGTGAAAATGAGAGGTAGAAGACACAAGACACACATAAACTAAAATGAGAAAAAAAATAGAAGAAAGGAATCTATAGATTATCCAACTTTTAATCTTACATTCTCTCCATCACACACACTTTATTAGGTTTATGAGGCTAGAGGAGGAAGTGTCGTAAAGTAGGGTATAATAAATAACATAAAATAGAAATGACACATTATATACCAAAATGAGAGATATTAATTTTAGAATTATCTAGATCCTTCATTCTTATACATGTACTTTTTCCCACAAAGCAAACTAGGCTAACACATACAATGAAAATTGAAACACGAACACATAGGGAAACTAAACATATATATGCATATATACATATATGCATATACACACACAAACATGTCATGAAATGATAATGAAAAATGTTGGAAAGGTAACCCACAAAAATTAAACATTCTATTTTGGGAGAGAGACAAACAAGGACGAACAACTTGGAAATGAAAACTAGAAAATAGAAAATGGATACAATGACAAGTTATAAGGTAGCCACTTATAAATGGGGTTAGGTCATTCCAACAGTAAAAGGTATTAATGATGATAATCAATGGGAAATGAGTAAATATATTTGAGGTTGATACCCTTGGTTAATAGTTGTTGCCACCCTTGACTAAAGATGGTAGTTGACCTAATTAGGAGCTAGAAATTGGATATGGCTATTTAGCTATTGTCACCTTAGTTACATGTTGTCACCCAAAGTGTTGGATACCTAGTGGTTTCCACCCTAGCTATTAACAATTACCACCCATGTTAGGAATATAAATTGATGATGTCATAAAAAACTATAAAATAACTGCTCCATTGGATAAAGAGACTAGGATAGGTTCAAAGTGATGAGGTAGGATAGCCATCAAGGTCATGGATAATGAACAAAGATATGAAGAAGCAATAGCAAGTGATGTGGGATATGTGTCCCTCTTAAGTTGATTAGAAAAGAAAGCCAATGAAGAGAGCCATCAAATTAAGAATAATGGTTAAGGGGGAAGAGGAACAAAGGAATGCCAAGGATTTTAGTGAAAGGGAAAGATGAAAGCGATGAATAAGGGGAACATTTAGGTCATGCCCCAAGAGACGGTAAAAGATAACAAGTCACAAGAGGAAAAAACATCATATGCCCCTAAGTGACTAAGTGACATGGTGATGGAAACTAAGGGGAGCTTCAATGTAATGCTCCCACATGTGGTCAAAGGATATGATGATGAGAGTAAAGGACAACTAAGAATATAGGAACCGATAAGTGTCAAATTATTAGGCATGAAGGAATGACGAGACAATGATAATGTAAGGCAACCACAAAGTCAACACACTCACAAGAGAGCAATCAAGAAATGCATAAAGCCAAACATCAAGCAACATTAATTGATGAAAAACACAATTATCAAAATTACATCTCATTATGGAATTGGTGTCAATCCTAGTAATAATATTGTAGTGTCAAAAAATGTACTCTACATTTTCACACTATGTTTGGGTCCCTTAGTTAATAAAACTTAATTAAGCATCTAATTAACCCAATTATGAATTTAAAAGCCTAATTAATCCCGTTTTTCAAAAGGTAAACTTGTATTCAACAATTGCAAATATCAAATTAAACACCTTGAAAATTGTGTGTCTTGGATTTAGGTCCTAGGACCCATTCGAAGGGTGAATGGGTCCCCTTTAGATTCCAGAACCCAATTTAAAATATGTTTTTGGCAGTATTTTTATGATTCAAATTCAAATTGCAATTGTTAGCTTTTGAATTTTAATTGTCGGGAAATTAGAAAAATACCTATAAATACCTAGTCTTTTTATCAATTCAAGTAATCTAGCAAGAGGTCAACTTTCACATGAGAAAATATTATTGTCAAGAGCATTGAAGAGAAGATTTATCAGTCATCTACAACAACATTCAAGATCTCAAGCATCATGTCAAATTTATTTGCATCTATGCATGTTTTTGGAGCTAACATTGTGATGTAGGTTTCAAGCATTCAAGTCAAGATTCAAGCATCAAGATCAACATCCAATCTATTGGTGTAAATAAAGTCTTGTACCTAGTTAATTCAATACTAGGAGACTTATTTACACATGTTAAGTTTATTTAGATCATAGGAAGGAATCCTTCTAGAAGGTGTTAGTTGTCATTAGTTGTTATCTTATCTTTTGACTTGTAACACATGTGAACCTAGGTAAGTGTAATTAGTTGTCTCATGTCATATGATTAAGACACTTGTCATAATCCTATGACATCTTGTATCTCACCTTGGCTATATAACCAGGGGGTTTCTACTACATTGTACATAACAATCATACCATTGAATCATATTGATGAGAATACAGTTTATTCTTGTCACATTCCATTCTCTCTCTTTGTGCTTTCCATTTGGTCTCAAGATCTTGGCAGCCATAGCCAATTCTAACACAATCAATCCATTCCATGTAAGATTAAGACCTTGGAGAGATGTGTTAGATTTCAGTCCTTCAAGGATTTCCATTCAAGGGTTTGGTGACTTGCAACATAGTGAGTGTTCATTCAATATCATTCCTTCCATTTATGTTTCATTTCATTTCAAGGTTTAATTACCAAAACGGGGTTTGAACAAGGAAAACCCCTATTCACCAAAAACAAACAATTTTCCCCTTTTTTGTGTGTTGTAGATCTTAGGTTGAAGAAGGATTGAAGATTGATTAAAAGTGCAATTTTGCAAAGTTGTCAAAGTTGTCAACATTGTCATCAAGATACAGAAACTCAGATCCCAAATTTATTTCCAACTTTCTAGTAGTGAAACCTGGGGGAAAAAAAGCTTAGATCCACCTCCAAAGGACCCTGAAAGTTGAGTAGAAAAGCCCTACAAAGACTCATTTTCCCTACGTCGAATATGTTCCAGGAGGACACTCAACATAGACTTTTGGTGACAAGTGCATAAATTCATGATCTTCTCAAATCTGCTAGAACTTTGCTGATTTTGCTAGATTAAAGTTTTAAATTTATGATCTTTATGTTTCACATTGCATAATTGTATTCATTTGGTATTTTTCATTTATCTCCCAAAAGTGCATTTCAAGTTGATTTACCTCGTCCTCAGTCATAAGGTAAACAACAAAATCTCCATTAAGGTTGACTCACCTAAGGGGGATCTCTTTTCCTAATGAAATTAGGAAGATAGGTGCATCACATATTCAATCACCCCATTTTGAGAAGCCCTATTTTTCTATGTTTCAAGAATATATAATAATTACTAAGTGTGGATAATCATTCTCTAATTGACCATAGTGAGATGATTTTCATTATGGGATTGGGATAATCCTAATAATAGTATATGTAATAATTATTAATCATGGATATTCATTCTTTAGTCAACCACAGTGAGATGTGTTTCAACTAGGAAGAAAAAGGAACCAAAAGGAAGATGTAAAATGGAAAGGGTGAAAAAGAAAGGGCTACAAGAAACACACAAATGGAAAGGAAACAAACAACCGAGTGAGAGGCAAGGTATGGAAAATGGAAAAACAAAAAAAATGAGAAGGAAAGACAAAAAGGTGATCAATCAAATGTAACAAGGCAAAATAAAAGTTGGAACATTGAAAATGGGAAACAAAAACAAAAAGAACACAAGAAACAAAATAAGAGGGAAGTCATTCAAAGTTGAAAAAGAAAACACAAAAGGCTTTAGAAAGGCATCCAAGATCACTCACTTGGATCAATGGCTTTCTAAGTGTGGTCTCAATTTTATGCACTAGGATAACAAGGAGATTACTTAGGTCCTTTGTAATATAGCTTGCAATGCCATATAGGATATGGAAAAGGATAATGCTTGGTAGTAGGAATAGGTAAGGTAAGTGTGAAAAAATGGATGCAATGTGATGAGAGTGATGATGTATTGTCATAGATTTTTCAAAATTTTCATTTATGATAAATGAAGGAATTTGAGGGATAAAGAGGGGTAGTCAAGTATATACATGAGGATTGAGAGATGAAAAAAATGGAGGCAATATGTTGAAGTAGAGGTGCATGACTAAGCCAAGGATACTTGAAGAAGGGGAAATAAGGCATCATATTTTGGGAGTTATCCTAGAATGACTCATCATAGATCAAAGAAAGGGAAAGAAAGGAGATTAGAAAACCTCAAGTCTAATAAAGTATTTTTTTTTATTTAATGTGGTCTTTGAGTTGTAATATAGTTTTGAAGTATGTTTCTATACCTTTTAATTATTGTGATTCCATATATATTTTTTATATGTATTTTTTTTAGATTGTAGGAATCAGGTAACCCCCTATAAACTATAGTGCGCCTAGTAAACCTTTTTCATGTGATCATTGATGCTGGCATGACACACCCTTCGGTACCATGGGGATGAAGGGGAGACTAGACCTCGTGATCTCATGCCTACAACATAATGCTTTAGACAATCGAACTAGGCCCTGTGTCCCATGTATTTTACCAATATTTAGGATTTTCAATTTTTTTCTTAATCAAGTTTCAATGAAAATAAGTTAGTCATTGTGCTCCCTAGAAGTGTTGAAAGCCTAAAACCCCCTCATCCCAATATTGATCACAATATACTCTAGCTTAGAATCTACATATTAAGAGAAACTTTGAACTAGATAAAAGATTTCTTACTATTGAAAGGATAAGGGAAAGTGACCTATATAGGAATCTTGCACAATAAACAAGCCTAAAAGAAAAAAAGAGTTCATATCCATTTCACTTGCCTATTGTATTCTTCAAAGTTGAAATCTCTATTTGGCTCATTCTGAGACTAGGGTTAGGGGTTGGTATATAATAAGACAAAACTTTCACTCACCCTATCTATTGTTTAATATATTTATCCCTCACATCTAACTAGCTGTATGAGAATAAGTTTCTAGCCTAAAATAAAAAAAACATTGGCTTGATGTGTGTCCATTACTCTACACCTATCATCTAGGAATAACTTCTTTGATTTGATCTCCAAGAAAAGAAAAATAAAATCTTTGAAAATTTCCCAAAATAGACCAGCCACATTATCTCATGGTCATTGCTAAGAAATAATTTTTAAACCAAAGATGTATGATTCAAAGTTTAAGGTTAAGGTTAGCCTTTGTTTTCTTAATTCCATAAATCTAGTTATCCCCTTGATGATGATGGAGAAATTAGAGATAATCCAAGACACATGGAATTTATTAGAATAATATATACTTGTGAAGAGTAGTATGTTATAGTCCAACGGTTATACTTACTTAGTGTCTCCAATAATAAAGTAGAATACACTATAGTGATAGGACATTTGACAAAGGATTTGTCTTTATCTTTTTCATCTATAAGATTATTAATAAATTCATTTAATTTTGTAATCTTGTTAATGTTTGTTTTGGGTCATTCCATTTCTTATATTTTCTTTTGCATGTAATTATAGTTCAAATCTTTCAGTTTCATTTTTTTAAAGTTTTCATCTCATAGTGCAAGGGAATTTAAATGAAGAAGGTAATTGTATGTTGAACCTAATTTTGAATCCAATTCCATTAGGTTTTGTTTGTTGCATTAATTTATAAATTTCCATTGTTCTTTGTTGTTGCATATCTTTCTACTATAATATATTTTCACAATGACTATATTTTTATTAATATTTTTTTAATAATTGTAATTATTTCAATAGTTTTATAACTTTTTATAATTAGCATGTTTTCAATTATTATGTAACGATTATTTTTAGTATAACTAATTTATGAGTGAATATATGGTATTGTGATTTACTTTTTAGAAAATTATTTTAATGTGATAAGTTACAAATATTACTTCTAGGAATTTTCCTTTAAGTAAAAAAAAAGGTAAGAAAATAAATTTGAGGCAAATATAATACTTCTTCTCCACTATAACTAAATGTTTTTTTTTTCTCTATTGTTGGATTAGGTCATTTGTGATCATTACAATCTTTCTCTAAATTCTAAAATATCTTTGAACTTTAGTGAACAAAAAATTTGAAGCATCCATTGAATATTTGGGGTACCATATAATTTGAAACAATATCTATAACTAACATAGATATCTTGAATACATCTATCTAAAAGATGTCAAAAGATTTCATTCTAAAGGAACCTATATTGAATCTAAATGGATTACAGGAACCTTGAGATTGATATCTCTCAATGTCTTTTAGATAAATTTGAATAAGATATCTATGTTAGTTTATATGACATATAAATGCTTATCAATATTATGTTAAGAGTGTTTCTACTAGAAATAACATTGTTTGGAAAATGCCTCCTTTGGTGCAACTCAAGCTAAATTTCAATGGCATGTCCAAAGGTAATATTGGTTTGGATGGTGGAAGAATAGTCATTAGTGATCCTAAAATTTATTTATTGCACACACATTGTCTTCACTTTGGCCATAAAATGAATAATGAAGCAACATCCCTAGTTGTAGAGGAAAGTTCAAAATTAGGTTTACAAAAAGGATGTAATGAGTTAATTTTTGAAGGTGATTCAAAAAATGTTATAAGGTAAAAAAATAGAGCTGTGTCACACTTTTGGCCAACAAAATAGTTTCAAGTGAAATAGTTTTGTCCTAAACAGTTTCGGTCAAAATAGTTTCACCTGAAACCATGTACCACTTGCACAACACATACAATTTCAAGTGAAAGGGTTTCTCCCAAAACCATTAAATTATTTTTTTCCAATTACAAATTTGAAATGAGGTTCAATTTAAATGTAAGGTTTTGAGTGAAACCTTCACAACCAAGAGGGTTTTGGTCGAAACCTTTTTTCCCAAAATTATCTATGTAACTGCCTATGTGCTAGCTTAACCCCTCTTTTGAGACAAATTTAAAAAAATATAATGTCAATTCTAGATTTTTTCAACTAGAGGTATTTTCATAAAAAAATGAAAATGCCCTTTTATAGAGCTCAGAGTCTAGAATTCAAAAAATACATATATTTTTTTTATTAGTTTTATTATGATTTAAAAATTTTATTATTAGTAGGTTTTTATAATCAAACATGAGGTTGAATATAATTTCAATACTTATATATATATTTGAAAAATAGATGTTACACTAGAGGAGAGAATCCTCCCCAAGAGGGTATAAAAATTATAAAAAAGTTGATGTCCCATGAAAACTATGACATTTTGATTAAGTTTGAATGTAAAAAATTATTAAAAAATAAATATTCATCAAGAATTAACTTTTTTCCATGCATTAGATTTTAAAGTAATATATGCGGAGAAAAACTTAAAGAAAAAAAATGTTTTGCTATTTTTTTTTGTGACATGGATCATCAACCTCAATTTTTTCAAAAAAATTAACAATTAAAATTCTCATCTTAAAGTTATAAAAAATAATATTCAACTATTTTTTAATTTTTTTTTAAATTACAAACATAAACTACACTAAGAGTTCTAAATTTCATTAGTCTACATCATTTTTTATTTAGAACAAAAACATCACTTTTAGGTGGTTGAAGTTAAAAATTTGTATTTGTGTTGGTCATTTCCTTTATAAAAATATGACACATATTTGTACTTTTACCCTAAAATAATTGACGTTAAGAATTAAAATTACGTAAATTGGAAGCTTCATAGGTTACTTCAAGAAGTCTTAGAGCATTGCTAACACATCACTAATGTATTCTTTTATACATTGTTTGAAGGAAGATAAGAGGGTGGTTCATGCACTTGTTAGTGAGGGTATCACTCAAGACATCTTCTCTACCCCTTTTAGCAATTTTTCATGATTTGTGGCATTCTTTAGGAAGGATCTTATTAGATGAAAAGTTTCCTTGATGTTGAGTGGTTACCTATTCACCCCCTCATAGGAATGTGCTTTTCCCTTTGCATTTTATTGTTTTGATGTGGCACCTTGATCTTTCCTCAATGTGATGAGGTATTAAAGGCATTTTTATTTTATCATTAAATTTAAATACTTGCCCTTTTACATGTGTTAACATTTACCATTCTTCCTTATTATCATGGTGAGTTGTGGATTTTGTACATTGTGGTTTACTTGTGTGGTTGGCTATCTATTGGTTTCTACATTTTGGTTAAGGATAAGTAGTACTTATTTATGCTTGGCTTATGTTTTATGAATCCAAAATATTATTCTTTGATTGCTACGAACCCTTGTCTCTAAGGGAAGGTGTTAAATCATGGCCTATGCCAAATTTTTAGGTGTTCCTCCTAGCTATTATTGAATATGGTGAAGTTTGTTTTGGGTCAAGAGGGTTTTGATGATAATGGAAAGCCTTTAGTTGAGAGCCTCAATTCTTGTAATATTTAGAGATAGTTATATTCCATAGTGACCTCAAGGGATTTGTAGGCATGACTTCTTGGGTCGACACTCCACAACTATAATATGGATTTATCGATGATGTTAGGAGCTAGTTTTCTCATGGTGGAACCACTTTTGGAGGAGGCCAAGGAGTACGGAGAATTTCTAGTTGTTGTGGGCTTGAATGCTTTATAGGGGCCTTTAGCCTCTTCAAGGGAATTTTATTTAGGGCCCTAGAAGGAGAAGTTTGGGCTTTCTTGGATGATAACAAAATGTTGGCCTCATTTTGCAATAATCATAGTATAGTGATAAAAACTCTTCTTGTGATAGACGAATGTGACTTTAGAGGTCCAATGAGTGCTTTTACACTCCTTCAGTTGGAATTGGTCTCATTCACAATAAGCAACATCAAGAGGTTACTCATAGGGTTTGTTTTGACTCTCTGACTAACACAAGTGGTGCTTGCAACATGGCTCCCATATATATTGTTATTGCAACTCAAGGCTAGAATGTGATTTTAGGGGTTTCATAATCTTCTATAGATGGCTATAGAGGAATTAGTGGTCAAGGGTTTACCTACTTATAATTCTTTGTTTTATTTCCCATTTTTGTCATTTATGTGCTAGGTGTTTGTTTGAATTCCTTGTCTCTTGCCCTTAATTTTTTCAATTTTTTTGTATCTTTCTTGTATTAGGGTGGTTTTTTGCTTGTCCTTCCTATTGTTGTAGATGTTTTTCTTGGCTCTTTTCTTTTCTTCAAATCTATCATTGACTTGTGTTGTAGTTAAATTGGTCTTCCACAAACTTTTGTTTATTGAATTTTTTGATATTTAATGGGTAATGGCTCCAATAGATCCCTCTCTATTTATATAAAAATTATACTTGAGTAACTATTTTATTTTTCTATATTAGTAAATTTAAATGTCTATTTAAATTACTAATACTACACATTATCATATAAATAGATAGATGATTTTATTTATTAAGGACTATTTTATTTACTTAAGAGCTATTTTATTTTAGTTCAAAACTATTTTATTTACTATATACACATACATGTATAAATTTTAGCTTTAAATAAAAGTTTACATTATTTCTTTTATTTTGAATTGAAGATAGATTTTTTTGTATTTACTTAAGAGCTACTTTATTTTATTTTAGAACTATTTTATTTTATTTGTATTATTTACTTCAAGATGTATTTTATTTAAATGAAATAAATTATTTACTTCCACTTTTATTTAAAGAACTATTTATTTTTTATATGAAAAGTAAATTTTATTAATTATTTAAATCATAATATATACATGTATAAATTTTAAATAAAAATTATTATGTAGATGTATATTTTAAAATTTAGTCGTCTTTATATTAAAAAATAAATATCGATTTAAAAAAAATGACCTAAAAAGTCCTAGCATGACAATGTAGTTGAGTGGAAACTTCCAACAAGATTGATAATATATAATATATCTTAATAAATTCAAATAAATTTATAGGACAATTCTAGTAAAATATATATTTATGTTAAGATAATTGGCTCTTAATTATTTCCATTTAATTCTATTAATGGTCTAATAGTGGAAAAATGACTTCACTTTCTTGTTTTGGACATAGGTATGCCACTCCACCCCTTGTTTTTGATAAACTAAGTTGGGAAAAGGGTCCCAAGCCATTACAACTTAAAAGAGGTAAGAAAGGGTTTTTGAAAGGTCCCTAACCTTTTTACACATATGCCAACAAGCAACAATTGACCAATAGTACAACTACAACAAAGCTACCAATAACAAGCCATGAAAAAGAACTATACAATACCATAACCAGACCTAGTAGGTTACACACCTCTTTTTTAGGTGTGGGAAAAATACGTATTTTAGAAGATCTTTCTTCCTCCTTTGAACTGTAGTCCATGAAAAACCATCATCTAGATCTACATAGTTAGGAGAGGAAGGAGGGAAACCCTCTTTGAGAATGCAATTGGACATGAAGCATAATGATAGGAATTCCTAACTAAGGAAATTGAACATTGAGTGGAAGTCGCAACACCTTGATAAGAAGAGGCACACTGACGCATTCTTTCCAAAACAAGGGAAGAAGCCACAACAAGATCTTTAGACAACTCATGTGGAGGAGGGACCACCATCCCATCAATAGCACAAGGCTTAGGAGCCTTTAAATAAGAATCATCTACAACCATATTTACTATAAGATGATCGTGAAGAGCATTTTTATACCAAGTGGAAGATCAAGGAACCTTAGGGCGTGGGAAATCATGTGCAAAAAGTCTTAGGGAAAAACATTGCTTGTAGTGAAAAGGGATACCTTCGTAATCGAAAGGGAAAAACATTGCTTGTAGTGAAAAGGGATACCTTCGTAATCGAAAGGCTAACTCCAAGAACAATCCAAAACTTGCAAAACAACCTCCATTGGGAGAGGTTTGAATAGATCCACTTCCACCAAATTATGATTGAAGGTGGTGTGAAAAAAATGTAGTAACATGACCCACCTTGATGAAATGGCCCATAGAGTTACCAATACCCTCATATCAAGTTCACACCACAAATAAAAGAGTTAGATTAGGGAGGTGAATCCAAACACGAAGCAAATTGAAAGATTTAGTAAGGGGATTAAAGAAAGGATCCCAAGGATTTATCAAAAGGGTGTGATAGCCCCAACACCATGAACAATCATCTAGAAGAGCATTCCAATCCTAAATTGAGTCAAATGAACAAAAAAGAAACCCTTGGCACATAGGTGAATTTCAATTTTTTATTCTATAATAGGATATCACTACTCATAAATTCAAAAATTAAGATCGTAGAGCCTAGGCCATGCTTTATCAAATCTACAAATTATACCCTTCTAAGAGTAATATTCCTCATGTTTTAAAACCTCCCCCAAAAGAACCATGACTGGGGGGATCAAGCATAAGACATATTACCTAGCAAAACTAGCAACATGCTTAGGAGGAGATCCTCCACTGCAAGTATCCGCATAAGTGCTCTTGACAATATTAAGAGGAGAAGGACCATTAGAAGTTACAAAAACATGCACATCACCAACAAAAGGTGATGCACCAGCTGTAGTTGAGACATGAGACCCATAAGTAAATGGCATACTTGTAGTAGCAACAAACAACCCATTGATAGGCAATGCCTCAACCAAAAATGAACTAGCAACATACAACTCACCAAAAGTAGAAGAAATAGTAACAAAAGACAAACTAGTGACAGTCAGTACATCAGTAATAGAATGCACATCAACAACAGACAATATTGCTACAACAAACACCAAGAAAGCATGGATCCCTGCAACAAACAACCCCATATTGCCATCATAGGTTCCATGCAATTATTTGGACATGCTTTCTAAAATCAAGGTCCCATTCAACTACTTAATTGCTTTTTAGGAGGCATTACACAAAAAAATTATAAGATTTTTTGGGAAGTGGTCTCATGATTTCTTTTTTGTTGCTTTATTTCAAATAGTTATCAAATTATAAATGTCTTTGTATTTACTAATTTTTTATAGATTTAATTGTGTTACAAAGATATTGGCTCTCTACTCTTAAGTCGCTAATACAACATGTCAAGCATACCAAAAGTCTCTTTAGGCCGAGCTATTATAATTAGGGGATTTGTTTCATCAAAATTACCCAAGCATGAAACTAGCCCTCACCATATCTGGATAAATTTGTATCTTAGTGGATGGTGTGGTGCATCGACATCCTCATCAATTGAAATACAATCCCTTGATATATTTACTCAATTTGAAAATAAAATCTAAAAATAAAATAAAATAAGAAGGAAGACAAAATATATAGCAACATGATAAATTTGTTATGAAGTAGTGATTATAATTTCAACCCTCTTCTTCATCTTCAACTAAAATTTCATATTTTAAATTATATAGAAGAATTCAAATTATCAAATCTATCTTAGATAAATCTATGTAAAGGATATTGAGAGAGAGACACTTATATTCCACTTGTATATTACAAATTGATTGAAAAATAGACACCCAGATAAGGATATTTTTCCATATCTTTTACATAGATTTATCTAAGATAGGTATGCTCATGGAATTTACAGTGTCTACATTTGTAATATGCAAATAACATTATTTTAATGAAACATTAATTTTTGTTCTAGTAATAATAGTGTATTAACTTTAGGAAAGATAACTAAGCAATAAGTTTAGAAGAAAAAAATGAAATAAAGAATATTCTTTTATTCATGAAAATGTCCAATATTAATTCAATCCCCAACATTACTTTTAGATAAGTAATACTTATACATTTAGATAAGTAAAATCCATTAGTTTAAAATAAATAAAATATTATTGTTTTTGATTAGAGGTAAAGCGGGTTTTGAAGGGGCCCTGAAACCCTTTACAAAAAAGAAAGTTGTTTCAAAAGATAACCAAACAAATCAACAAATAGCCAACTCGCAACAAAACATCAGCATAACAACTGCCAACAAGGAGGACAAAGAAAAAAAACTATAGATTCTTCATAATATTAGCAACCTCCATGTCACTTTCAATTATCTTCTGATACACATCCATGAATTCAAAAATCTCTTTGGCAGGGACCCCTTGCATCTTAATTTTGTTGCGGGTTCTAGCACCGGACCCCAAAACACTTACCTCTTTAATCAAAACATAATAAAATATTACTATTTCCCTCCAAGTTTCTCCAAATTTCTAACACAAATCTACATTTTAATTGTTTGATTATTAAACATTTGATAAGCCATCATTACACATACACACACAGATATTTCAAGGTATAATAATAATATGAATTCATTTTAAATACTTAAAGAGACATTTAAAAATACATTTCTTAGATATAGACACATCTCTTAATCTCATCCACCATTTTCTAATATAATTTATTTACCTTTTATGTAAATCTATATATTTATAGAGGACTATATAATTATATAATATAATATAAACGTTTTTATATAGAGAGAATATGATTTATATATATTATATTAATGCGAGGTCTTATAATAATATAAATTTATTTTATTTACTAAAGAATTATTTTATTTTAAGTTAGATTCTCGGATTCTCTTCTAATATAGAAGCATTCCTTAATCTCATCCACTTTTTATATATCTAGCTAAAATCCACCTCTTATAAAATCTATATATTTATGATTATATATATTTTAAAGTATATTTCTGAAATATAGAAACATCTCTTCCATCGTTAACTTTTAAAGTACAATTTCAAATATAGAAGCATTCTTAATCTTATCCACCCTTTTTATATAGATTTTCTACTTTTTATACTATCAATTATAATAAATAACAATATAATATACTATAATATAAATTTATTTTGAATATACATACTCTGAAGTGAAAATTGAATATATATAATTTGAAGTCAAAATTGAATATTAATATGTTTATTAAATATTAATATTTTGACTCACACCATTACACTCCATCCCTTGTTGCCATTGTAGAATGTTTATGGACATTAAATATAAAATTTATTTTATTTCTTTTGGGTGGGATTGGGGAGTTGGGGGGGTTGAGGAAATAAAGTTCTTTTTCAAAGAGAATTAAGTACAAACACACTAGAGAGATTTTCATATGGCTATGGCCATCACAACAATCAATAGAAGAATCCACAAGGGATTTTCAAAGAGAATTAAGTACAAACACACTAGAGAGATTTTCATATGGCTATGGCCATCACAACAATCAATAGAAGAAGATTCCACAAGGGATCTCTATAGTACCACCCATCAAAATACTTAGAAAATCCAAATATCTAACCAAGCCTCATCTTCATGAGCCCTGACAAGTTTAATTTAGTCCTTTTGGCCTTCAGGAATAAGCTAAAGAATCCATTGAGATTTATCCTAATCCAAATCACCCCAATCCCCAACATTCCAATTACACAACCCTTCCAAGGCCCATTTAGCTAAACAATCAACAACCTTATTCCATTCTCTGGGAATATGAACAAAGAAAATTGATTCAAAGTTTGTGGAAAAATAAAGAATCTACTTAGCAACCAAAGGTAACTTCCAAGAGCACTCTTGTAAATTCCTTTTTGTTAAGAACTAAAGCCATAATCATAGAGTTAGTTTTACCAATAACCTTTCTCCATCCCAAAGCATAAGTTTTTCTAGAGTTGTTAAAATGGCCTAAGCTTCCATTTCATTATTAGATTGAAGACCCATATAAGAAAAGAGAAAAAGATCTAAGCCTTTATTGTCATGACCAACACCCCCAATCCTCGTAGCACCTAGATTACCTCACAAGGAACCATCCATATTTATTTTATGAAAATCATAGGGGGGAGGGGACCACTTGCCTCATCAATTCACTTTTATATAAATTTGAACTCTAGTATTGACCGTGACCTGTGAAGAAGAGGAAAATGACAAGTCCAAGAAATTAACAAAGCAAAAATCAGAAGACATAAGAGGATCATCAATATAGAATTTAGCCTCAATGGTCTCTTTGAGAATACACTTGATTTTATGCCAAATTTACATGATCCTACTTCATCTCTCTTGGAAGATTCAATGATTTCACTCCAGCCAAATTTACCAAAGAATAAATGGACTGATGTCCTAGGCAGCCAAAAGGAAGGAAGTTGAAGCAAGGGGATGACCCAAACTATCCCAAAACTCAAACAAGTGATAGGAATAATAGTACTATTCTAGAGCTTCCACCATAAACTCCAAATTTCCATAGAAAAAGGGTGCTTAAAAAAATGATCTTCATTCGTACCATAGAGAACACAAATGGATGACCCATAAAATCCTCTCTTTCTAATGTTCCCCCAAGTGAGGCATTTATTTTGGCTTAATAACCATACAAAAAATTACACTTAGGCCAGCCATATTTATTCCATTTTCTTCTCCACAAAGGGAACTTTGCATACCCTTATTTTTGTTGTTCTAAAGAGTGATAACCTAGAGCTACTGAATATTCACCTTTAGGATTGTGACCCCATGTACGAATATAGTCCTTTAAAAAACAAGGATTAGTTACCAAAATTGAAGCAAGAGTATCATGATCCTTTAAAGAACCTCCTCTTGGCCAACTCTAGGACTCCCTCCATCATTGAACCAAGGATCTCCCTAGAGGAGTGGTGCACTTAAACCAACAACTCTAGACCATCCAACCTCTAGATAGGTATCACAAAGAGGTTGAAGTTGAGGAAAAGATGAGACAATATGAGGATGATTATCCCAAAATAAAGCATTATTACCTTTATTTATTATCAAAATAAACCTTTCTTTATAAGCAAAACTCTCTTCTTAATAGTATTCCAAATCATGGAACCTTTTCCACTCAAATCCATCTATTGAATGTCTTCATTTGTCACCCCTCCCAAATATCTGGACTTGAGAATTTTAGCCCATGGTTGATCTAGATTTTTACACCATCTCCAATATAGTTTGGTCACTAGGGCTTGACAATTAAGCTTAGGTTTCCAAAGACCAAGACCTCCAACCCCCTTAGATTTGCAAACTAGATCCTAGCTCGCAAGACTCCATTTTTGGGGTTCCAAATTTTCTGCCCATAACATTTTTCTTGAAAGAGCATCAAAATCCTTGAGAAAACTTTTGGGAGCAATTAAAATAAAAAATCTATAAATTGGCAAGACTACAAGACATATTTTAGAAGAGTCAATCTACCACAAAGGATAACCACTAAAAGGTCCAATAGCTTGCCCTCATATGAAATCTATCCAAAATCTTATTCCATTGCTCTCTTTTAAGATTTTCAATAGACTAGGGAATTCATAAATAATCCATGAGTAGACTCTCAATCTAAAAGTGAAAAATATCAACAATTCTACATTGAATAGGCTCAAGAGTATTAAAGAAGAAAATGCTAGATTTATCCTCATTAGTTTGTTGACCAAAAGAAACTAAGTATATTTCTTAATACTTTTCTAAAGCTAATAGCTTCCCCAATTTTAACTATCCTCGTTAAGGGAGTATCATCAACAAACTGAAGATGAGATTGAGGGTCAAGATTTATAGTCTAGGACCAACCTTGAATGAGAACTCTTGCTTTGTGTTGCTTCAACAAATGGCCTAATCCTTTTCCCATTAAAATGAAAAGATAAGGAGATTAAGGATCTTCTTTTCTAAGGCCTTTGGTTGTTGAACAGATGGATGGAAGAATATCATTGATTATTATAGAAAAGGAATTCAAGGTCAAACAAATTATACCCCAATCATCTTAGTTGGGAAAAACCCAAAAGCTAGTAAGATATTATGAATAAATGACCAACCAACTCTATCATAGGCCTTAGAAATATTAAGCTTAATGAACATGGCTTTTTTCATAGAGGTGGACATAGAATGAATAGCTTCAATAGCCACAACAATACCATCCATGACATGACACCCTTTCACAAATCTCCCTTGCTTAGGAGAAATCAAAGATCTTTAATCACTTTGCAATAAGCTTGGTGATTATCTTGTAACATTGTAGAGAGCAATAGGATGGAAAAAATTCAAAGAGGAAGCTCCTTTTTAGGAATAAGTGCCAAAAAATTAAAGTTGATGGATTTAAGTGTTTGCTTGCTAGTTTGTCATTCGCGAACAACATCTAATAGATCAAACTTTATAATCTCCCAAAATTCTTGGAAAAACTCTATGGGAAATCCATCAAACCCAAGAGCTTTACCTTTCTTCATTGGAACACAATAGTCTCGAGCTCCTCCAAAGAGATGTGATCTAAGATTAATTTTTTTATTTTCTCTGACACCAAAGGAGGGGTGCAATCAAGAACGAGTCCCTCTTCAATTGCTTGAGGGGGTGGTCCCACAATAGTGGGTTACACTTTTTGGTCAAACTTGACATTGAACTAAACTTTTTTTTAACTAAATCTTCACTTTTAAACACCTATAGTTGCTAAACCATGAAGAATTTGAAGATGATGCAAATTAGTGATTTGTGACATTTTGTTTGTAGATTCAATATATATATATATAAAATTTTGGAATCAAATTGCATATTTTTTTCCATCTCCTTCGATAACCAGTTTTAAATAGTGAACAACATTTTTAAAGAGTGATGTTTACTGTATAACACAACTTTTTTTCTATGAAGGATAATTTTTTTTTTTTTTTGAATTTAGATTTATAACTACGATATCTAGCTCCTTCGTTTGGTTTCATAGTGTTTTATTGAATTATTTTTTTCTTAATTAAATTTTGAAGTCAAACCAATTATAATTGAGACATAGATTTACTGTATAACACAACATTTTTGTATGTATCGAAATTCACTTTTTTGTTGGATCAAGGACATCAATGCCAAGAGCATAGATATTTTTCAGATTTTTTAGTAATCTACTATTTTTCCACATGTACAGAACAAAGAGCTTGATTTTTGGTGAAAAACCTACATTCACAAGAAATAAAAAATAAATATAATAATCAAATTAAATATATTTAAAATTATACATTTTAGGAATCTTATAATAAGGAATACATACTTAATTTTTTTAAATGAATTCATTTGATCCCCCAAAAGGTAAATCAAAAGTGGTTTTTTATCACATTCTAATAGGTGTAGAGGAGACTCCATTATAAGTATGGTTTAAAACTAGTGGGGTTCTATCCAAGGGGGTTTGATCTAAGGGGTTTTGATCAAACCCTCTTAAATTAAAATCCTTTAAATAGAACTTTTCAAAGATTAAATCATTATATTTTCTAAAAATATGTGATTTTAGCAAAAATTTGGATGTCCCAAAAAGTGTAACCCATTATTGTGGCAGCACCGGAGGACATTGCTTAATAAACAAAGATGAAAATGTTTAATAGCTTCTTTAGAAATATTCTAAAAGGAGGTCAATTGTTCTCTCTAGGCTGAAATGAGGGAAGTTGCACCATTACCACTTCTTCACTCTTTCACAAAGTTATGAAAAAAAAAGTTTTTGTCACCTTCCTAACGCCAGTCAATCTAGATTTTTGTTTCCATAAAATACCCTCATGAAGATCCAATTCTGAAAGTTTCTTAGTGAAAATAGATTCTTCCCTTTGAAGTTCCTCAGTCATACCCTCATCCTTAATCTGAAAGGTGTTTCTCTCCAACTACTTTTGAATATGAGTTTTAATTTGAAAAATATTTCCAAACAAAAATCTATTCCACTTCTTAAAGCTATACTTAATAAATTGAAGTCTCCTGAAAAAAGAATACTTAGTTATTCCATAAGCATGCTTCCCTTCTATCCACCATCCATCCATTAGCTTGTATATATCTGAGTCCAAAAGCCACATAAGTTGAAATTCAAACGGAGGATGTTAAGGGATTGAGAGCATTGTGGAAGAAAATTTGATGGGCCAATAATCAAACCCTTTCCATCCCAAAATATCTGAAAATGAAGTCCAATTGTTACCAACCCAATACTCTAACTCACCAAACCTATCAAGTTTTTCTGAGATAGAATCATTTCCACATCTTCTATTGTTTTCCAAGTGAATATTCTATTTTTTGGCATCATGTCCACCAAATTAAGAAAATAAACGTTATCCCTAATCAAGGTAGAAGAAAAGCCTAGGTGATCTAAACCCTTATTTTTCTCATATAGGCTAACAATAGTATTAAATCACTTGCTAAAATCCAAGGGAGACTAGGGACTAAAGCATGGATGGATATAATAAAACCAAAGCAAAACCTTACAAAAAAAATTAGTAGGAGAATTCCCTAGAATCAAATAATGCCACCATTAGAATTGAATTTCTACTCCCTAACCACTAGGAAGGGATGATATTACGAGGGTCCCAAAAGCAAGCCAACCCACTAGCATTACCTTGGGAACCAATACATAGACATTGACCTCCTTTCAATATCCTAGCAAAAATACTTGCCATATCTTTCACTGAAAGCTTTGTTTCCTGCATGAAAATAATATCCAACTTATGTTCACAAATAAAGTCTCAAGTAACCTTCTGCCAAGAGATGCTACTCAAACCCTTGGCATTCCAAGAGATAACAATCATTTTAAGGGATTAGTGAAATGCGTCTCTAATGTCTTTATGACACCGGATTCTATCGACGAATACCATCTCAACTTCACTTTTCCTATTTTTGTTTTCCTTCCTGCTTTTGATATCTTATCAGTACCCCTTTCTTGATGTTCTTTTGTTGAAGACCTAACATAAGAGTTTCTTTCTTTTTACCATCTTCTCTTGCACCCAATTCTTGCATAGGCTCAAGTAAAGCATTATCTTCATTTGACTCCATTTGAATCACTATTAGAGGGACATAATCTACCCCAATTACATGTATCTCCACAACCTCTTATACCCTTTCAACTTTCTCAATTTGACTAGAAATCAAAACAATTCCCCCCTTCAATGTCTATAGCATCTCTAAAGCAATAATTGAAATAGAAGGATTAGATATAGTACTTGAGTTTGATATATGCATATCCCGACCAACCCAATTATTGTCATGCTCCATTGTAACAATATCCCTGAAGCTTTTGAGTACATTAAATCTACTACTATAAATTCCTTTAGAAGCATCTTTATGTTGGTGATTCATAGACTTCCTCTTCAAGTGAGATTTCATAGTAGTAAATTCATCTAAGTCTAGCCCATCTACTTGTGCTAGGGCCTTTCCTTTTTCTTTCAAATTAGCTTCTTGTATCTAATTGAATTTTGAACAATTTCTTTGTAAGTGTCCATATTCATGACATGGATGACAATGAAAGGGTAGTGCTTCATAATCAATTTGTTGGATCCAATTCATGCTCTCTAATCTAATTTCCAATTATTTAAGAAGTGGATTATTCAAATTAATTTCAACACATTGGAAAAAGTTGCTTTCTTTTTGTCTAGCATGGGGTGGGAAGGACCTAGGGGTTTCTCAATAATGGTTGCTATGGGTTGCAAGTTGTCTTGTCAGTAGAATTCCATTGGAAACCTAAGGAGGCAAATCGGGACGAGATCTTGGATGGAAGCTCTTCCACTAAATCAAACCCTACATGCCAAGGTTTGATAAATAGGCCCACTTGATTACGAAAATAGGGACCTCCTTCAAAAATAAAGTTTTTATCTACCAAATGGGAGAACGAAACAACAAAGTATCCATTCATTGCTAGGTGATTTTCATATCACCTTCAAGGTTCCAATTTCTTCTAGTTCAAGCCTCCAAGAAAGGCAATGAGATTCAAATACCCATAAACTTACAAATTAACACATGCTTAGATAGATAAAAAAACATCATTAACAATGGAGTTTGGGTTAATCACCAACACTGGATGATCTTAGGTTTTTTCTAGACATCCATTGCGTCTTTGACAAATCCCTAAGTTTTGATCAGATTTGGGTGTTCCTATATTACATGTAAAAAAAAAAAAGAACCGCATTTGCATGTCCAAATAAGGAAGGCTCCCCTTCATTGAGAGCATTTTTAAAAGAAAAATTAGCTGCCATATAGGCAGCCACTACCAAAACACATAAAAAAAGTGAAAACCTTGGCCCAAAAAGATGCCACAAGGTAGATCTTTGCCTAAAACTAGAAACCCCTCACCCCTCAATGCCTTCCAAAGGAAAAAAGAAGAGCCTAGGTTTGTTACTAGCAGACTTGTGGCCCTGCACAACCAAAATGGTAGAAAAACAAGCGGCTATAGGCCTACGAACCCTTTCATACACTGCTCCTACTTCCAACGCTATCTCTAAAAGTACTCTAACACAAATTTTATGTATGTATTATTAATTATAATATTATATATACTATCACCAAATTCAAGATTTAACTGTGTAAAATTTTGTAACATCAATGTTTTAGATCAAACTTCATGATCCATCATCAAGATAAGATAGCTAAAGAAGAGAGAAATGAAATTTAATGGTAGTAGACCAAGTATTCTAAATAGGAGAGAAGAGGGGGTGCCAACAATAAGATGCTAGAGAGGCTAGGAAATGGGAGAAAAGACCTAAACAAAAAATAACAACCCACCAAAAATGGATAAAGACAAGGGGGAGGAAAAACTCAAAAGGTGGACCCAAAAAAATTATAAATTAAACTATCTATTGAATAATCTAAAAATACAAACAAGAAACAAAACCAATAATTTTTAAAAGAATCTATAAATGAATATAAAACAAACACCTAATAAACCACACATACACATAACCTATAAATAAACAAAAATAAACACCTATATAAACAATACAAACCAACAACCCAAAATAAACCTACACACACAAACAAACAACAAAATCTTAAAATGAATATAAAAATAAACATAATTATATATGAAAATGCATATAAGTAAATATGTACATATGAATAAATTTATCTGTTTGTGTATGTGAATATATATAAACTAAACCTATAAAAAACTTCTGAATGAACACATACAAACAACCTATATAAATTAACCTATAAATATAAATACAAACATACACACACACATACCTATATTTCACAAAACAAAACTAAATGCAAATAGGACAAAAGAAAATGACAAAAGCTACAGGAGGGGAGGGGAAATGAGAAGATGTTTTAAGCTTAGGGAAGGAAACACAACTAAGAAGAGAGACAAGGAGCAGGGCTTGAGACACAAACAAGAAGAGGGGGAATCAAGATGCGACTAATTTTTGAGACAATTTAAAAAACTATGTCAAGTGAGACTCAAATTGCAACCACCATTGTGATTGAGGTTGGATGGGTAAATGTGGATTTCAATGGCTTGTTTGAGTTTCCTTTTGAAGTAATTATCTTCTTTGACTAGGATTTGGGTACTTCCAAGGAGATTTGGAGTTTGGTCTTAGAGGAGTGCTCTGGAAAGGCAGATTTCCAGACCTGCTCATACATTATATTAGCATAATGCTCTTTGATTTTGGTGCTAATTGAGTGTTTTGTCTCACCAATATAGGGGATACCACATGAGCAAATCACTTTGTAGATACTTGAGTTGAGAAGGAGGTCTCTAGGGTATTTGGGTGAAGGAATGTGATTTCTAAGAGTGCAGAATGGCTTGAAGGTACACTAGAGGCATTTCTTATGAAGAATCTTAGAAATTTTGTTAGAAAGGACCTCCACATAAGGGAGGGAAGCCACATGGAAGGAAGGAGGAGAATCAACCACGTGTTTACAAGTACAATGGGATTTGGCTTGCTTAATTGCCTTGATGATGTGTTTTCTTTTGTAACCATTCTTGAAGACTTGGATGAAGTGAGCAATCTCTTGGTCTATGTGTTCATCATCACAAATCAAAAAATCCCTAGAGTGCAAAGTTTAGAGGACACCTACTTTTTGGGTTGAAAGATGATGCAAGCTGTGGAGATACCGGTCAATTTGGGTTGCTTTGTAGAAGACATGCTTAGCTAATGTGCCATTCGGTTTTTTGATGAGGAGAATGTCAAGGAAAGGAAGTTGGTTGTCCAATTCCATTTCTTCAGTAAAAGAGATGCAAGGGTTTAAGTTGTTTAAATGAGATGAAATTCTAGCACCCCCTCTCCTCTCCTATTTAGAATACTTGGTCTGCTACTATTTTTTCATTTCTCTCTTCTCTGGCTATCTTATCCTAATGATGGAGCATGAAGTTTGATCTGAAATGTTGATGCTACAAAATTTTACACAATCAAATTTAGAAATTGGTGATAGTTGTTATTATAGACTATGGAAACTTCATACTTTTAATTTTATATACTTCAAAAGAATTCTTAAATAAATAAAATAAAATTCACATTATTATGAAACCTCACAGTTATGTATACATAAACCTCAATGTGATATAATATATATTATATATAAACCAAACCTCACGAGAATGGTGTATCTCTTGACATACCCTCATCAAAGACTTATGAAAGACTCAAACCATTTTGGCAAAGTGGTCATGGTGTCCTATAAAATTATTGAATCCAACACACCATTGTTCTATATGAGTTTTACATAAGGAAGAAAGGAAAATTTCCACCATTAGAAAAGCAGCCATTCAAAATTCAGCTCATGATTGCTGCATACTGTGAGTACATAAATTAGAAAAACATACAGTAACACATTAAATAAACCTGTATTTTCAGCTCAAATTTGAGTGATATGTGAATGAATCATATAACTTTGTTTGGAAAGAAAAGTACAATTGGTGATATGATGACTTATGACTTGAGTTTTCCAAGATTTGCATCTCATTTTGTCCCAAATGAATAGCAAGTTTAATGGAATTGCCTGACATTGCCTTAAAAATGTGCAGGAGAAGCTGTATTTGTAGATGACATTCCTTCTCCGGATAATTGCCTATATGGGGCATTTGTTTACAGCAAAAAGGCGTTGGCATTAATTAAGAAGGTTGATGTAAAAGATGCATTTGAATCTCCTAGTGTAGTTTCCTATATAACTTATAGTGATATTCCTAAACAAGGAAGAAATGTAGGCGTTGACGGATTCTTTGGTGAAGATATTTTACTTGCTGAAGAAACTGCGGAGTGCTTTGGTCAACCGATAGGACTTATGGTAATTACATTACCAGGGATTGTTTATAGAGCTATCAGGATATTTATATTTCGATACAAAATATAAAATGCTATTTTATGCTTTTATTGTATCCTCTGATCATCAAAAGCTTGATTACATTTCAGTATTCGCCTTTTAAAGTCCTTTTTATTGAAACTTACGACATTTACATCATTTACTTTATTATTTTGTCTTATAAGTTTAACTTTACATTATTTGCATGCATTTTGATAGGTTGCAAATACTTGGCATGATGCAAAAAGGGCAGCTGATAAAGTGATTGTAGATTATGATTGTGAGACATTAGGTCCTCCTATTCTCTCTGTCGAAGATGCAGTAGCAAAAAATAGTTTCTATCAAGTTCCTGAATGGCTGGCCCCTAAGCCCATAGGAGATCTTGCAAAAGGAATGTCAGAAGCAGATATTAGGATTGAATCTGCAGAGGTAATTTGTGCAAAATATTCATCTTCATGTTCTGAGGTCAACTAAACACTTGAAGCACTGTTCATTGCAAAACCAACTGAAGCACATTTCTAAGGTCTATGATGGGATGATAAGCAGAGGTCCTTTAAGATACATGTAAAATAATTTTTGGAAATTAAATCTAACTTGAAACATTTGTTTCAACAGGTCAGAACTGGATCTCAGTATTATTTCTATCTAGAGACCCAAACTGTGTTAGCTATACCGGATGAAGATGAGTGCATGGTAGTCTACAGCGCATGCCAGAACCCTGATCTTTCACAAAAAACTATTGCCAAGTGTCTAGGCATTCCTATTCATAATGTGCGGGTTATTACAAGAAGAGTAGGTGGCGGATTTGGTGGGAAGGCTTTAAGATCTATACCTGTAAGTTCTTGCAAAAAGAAATTTCATTTTAATCCATGTTTTATTTAAAGTATCTATAGAGTTACCTTGAATGTTATACAATTGTCTATACATTTGTATAAGTGCATTGAACATCCGTATACAGGCAAATTGATTTATAAAATATGCTGTATTGCAACATGTTAGTTTTTCAGTTGTCTTACCAACGCTAACAAAGCCTTTTGCCATTCACAAAGTAGCAATGGAATGACCAAATGAAATGTGAAAACTGGTCAATGGGACTGTACAAAGTTAGATGTGAAAGGGTTTGGAGAAGAGAAGCCAATTAATCTCCAGTAAAAATATTGAATAAGTGATTAAAAACAACAAAGCTAGAGGGTGCCTCCAGTATCTCTAGTACAAATTGAAGAAAAAAAGAGCTACAAAATAGAGACAACGGTTGAAGCCCTAGGGTCAAAGATGTCCTTCAAAAAATGATCACAAACAAATATCATACGTACACAGCCATTTGTAGTCTTCAACATTGGACACATCCTTTGTAGGCAAGAAACTCATAATTTACGGATACTCATATAAATCCATATGTATGTATATGTTTAATAGAATAAAAGTCTAGTTTGTAAAAAGAAAACAGTATTGAAGAAAGTCAATAAAAACCAACTAAAAAGAAGCCAGCGTTAATCGCAGAAATAGTGATCAAAGGAGTTCATACAAGCGGACCTAAATGAGGAAGCTAGTTCAACACAAAAATAGTAATCTTCTAGGCTGACAAAAGGAATTTTCATTGCACACACACACTATATAAATAACACCCACTATCTATTATAAATTACTGTAAAAGAAAATAAGCTATGTTACACTCACTTTTCAAGATAGGTATGGCAGGGAATAGGGGGTGCATGTCTAGGATAGGTTTTTTAAGAGGTCATTTTTTAGGGAATGGCAAGGGACAACTATTTAAAAAATAAGGAAATTTCAAATATTCGTATGACAACATTGATAAGGCATTCATCATAGACACTACAAAACCTTAATACATAACATTAGACTTGAATTGAGATTTCACATAAAAGTTGACAAACAAATTAACATAATTTAATTGTTTTCATGGTCAATATGTATATATTATATAGAAATTACAACGAAATGCTCAAAGACTACAAGTTTCAAATATAGAAAATATGCAACTATAGAAAATGACAAAAACATAGAAAATATGCAACTATCCCTAATCAACATTCAGTTACAAACTTACAATGCATCAAAATGTAATGTCCCCTTTTTCATGAGCAATAGAGTTTGGAGGAATTAGCCTATTCCTGATCTTCGTAGGCTAATGGGGCTTGATAAGAGGGTCGTTTGGCAGATACCCAGTTGATTGGTTGGCTTATTTTGTGACTTCATGAAGGTTTTCCTAGTATCATCATGGATATTTCTATTAATGGAAACCTTTATTTTATATTATAATGTTATATTACACTTGGTTAATATTTTATATTATTATAAAGTGCAATATTAAAATAATAAAATAATATTATAACATTCCTTCTAGAAGGTGACTTGGGAAAGTTCTAGGAGGCCGACCTCTTGAGGAAAAAGTATAAATTGACATCATGGGCTTCATTCTTAGCATCCAGGAATTGTTGTTTGAATTGATGACTTTTGGTGGTGTAGAAGCCAGCTAGGGTTTCAACCATTGGAGGACCTTTGGGGACGAAAACCCTCATTGGTTACGCAATTTTGAGGCTGTGAGATACCAGCTGAATTATTGCTGATTGTGGGCTTTACCTCAGAAATCCAATCTTGTGCTTCATAGTGGAGATTATTTGAGTACAATAGCTGATGTATTATTGTACTTGACTTACAACAGCTGATGTATTGTTGCAATTGATTCAGCAACTGATGTATTGCTGAGATTGATTATTTTATTGAGCAAAATTAATGGCCTAAGGCCAATTTTGCCTATATCGATTTGGAGGAGCATTTTGAGGATATTTCGATTGGAGAGTGATCAGCTTGGAGAATATTGTATACTCAGATTTTATTATCAGGTTATATATCAGCCATCGACTTCATCATTGGAGGCATTGCTTGGCATCGATTTCACCTTAGGATTGAGGCACTTCATTGTTAGAAGGTCATTTGATGTTTACTGAGCATTTGGAGATTATTTTGGAGGCATTTGTCATTACCAGTCATCAACAAATTGAAGTCCAAGTCTGCATACATAGAGGCCACAATTTTTGTTCATTTCTCCTCCATTTGGCATCGAATTCTTCATTGTATTGCAGCACATCATTCCTTGAGGAATAAAGATGATATCATATGCTATTTGAAGGAGCATTGTGGCATCTAGCAATTTAATCTGAGGTCTGATATACCAGCAGCAGGGGCGGCTCAAGACCTAGGGAAATTTCTTCAAAGGAGTTCACAAAAAATCCAAATAAAATCTGAAGGTATCGTTGGAGGTGTTAAAGCCTAGGCGCTAGGGTTTGGAGGCCAATTTCAGAGTAGCCAAGGAGAATCGAATTTTCCAATCAAGTAGCCATTAATTTCCAGGTTCTCCAATATCCTAGAGTTGTCATAAAATATATCATTTATCATTGCATTATTGTATGTCAAAAGCATATCATTGTAGGGAAGGTTTAGTTGCATTGCTTTAGTGTATAGCATGGCTGATGTAAGCTGTAATCAGACTGTAATAACCTCTTTTCAGACCTGATATTGTAATAACCCCTACCCCTTGGAATAAGAATTAATCTCGATTACCCGAGTTTGGTAATGTTATTCGTGAACTTAACTGAAACAATGTTCGTCTCCGCAAGATGTTTTTCTGCACTATTGAACTGAAATGGTCTATCCTTGTACTTGGAGAGTAAAATAATCAAATCTTTGCACTTCAACATACACAGCCACCTGACCCAATTGCAAATGTTGATGTTGGGTATTCAATCCTTATACATAGTTAAACTCACCAGGCTATTACATTCAGCCGTTAGCTTATTTGTTTTCGGTGCACAGAATTATGTTATGGTATTGAAGGTACTCACAAATTGTCATTCCAATGCAACAAAGATCATACATTGGCATAATTGGTTCAGTTTGCATTGCTTTATATGACTCATTGGTAAATGTAAAGATTGAATACTGAAACTCTATAAATTAATGAACAGAAAGACAATCCATTACAGAACAACTATTTCAATTGAAGACTCTGCATCCTTCCCAGGTGTTAAGATTCTAATCAATTCATGTCCATATCTGAACAGAGACCTCGATATTGCAAGAAAAGACAATAAACACATGCTTCTGAAGTGGCAGTTTACATACCTGTAATCAAGGATCCTTCTCCAACGCGTCCAGGAATAAATATTCGCTTCATAGAAGAATACAAAGTCCCGACTTCATTAACTTTGACGGCTCCTGTTTGAGTTCACGGCTCCTCAAACTCTTCGATACCCTTGCAAAGTCGATGCTTCTTACAAGATTAATGTTCAACATATACCAGGCAGTTATAACTGATGCCGATGGTGATTCCCGTGGTATGCCCCTGCATTCTCCAGCACGGCTACAAAATGTTGCTTCCTTGTTTCCACCAACTTTCACGATGGGATGATACCCGACCAACATAGAGAACACTCAACAATCATCACAGAGCCCGTCCAAAATAAAGAGCAGGGCATTAAAGAGCTCAGAGATATTAATAAGTTCAGTAATTTCTATAATCCCGTGTGGCATGAGAAACGCGATATGAGACCTCTGGTGTCAAAGAACAAGTGACGCCGGCAGCAGGAGCATCAAATTTCAGCATAAAGATGACGACACACATAAGTCATACCAAACTCCTTCGTATATAAAGAGAATGCGAACAGAGGGACACGTGAATACAACAATGAACCAGGATCCCGCATATGTAGTGTCATATATGTCAACCTTGTACAAATATGAATCCTCCGAAGAATTTAGCACCAACGCCTAAACACATAGACCTCTAACAGCGCCACAATAGATACTATCCACATTCCGCAATGGTAGGGTGAATATATAATAATCCGTGCTCCCTGAAACCTTCATTATATTCACTTCTCAGATGGAACACATCCACCTTTCTAAATATATTTATACTATCCTGATTATGAGACTAGTCTAATTCTCAAGAACCATGCCAGGGGTTTCGTCCTTACATGGTTGCAGAAATCCTGAGAGTTACCGTTCTCAGAGATCCCAAAGTCGAAAACCAAATACTTTCCAATTTACCTAGATGTTTTTGAATTCGCCCAAAAATGCCTTAAGAAAGACCATCACCTTCCATTATGGCAACTGATTCATTTTTGCGTTATGGCAACATAATCCATTTTTTTAATTTGGAATTAAGACTTTATAAAGTCTCAAATATTTATCATTTATTAATAGCCTTAATAAAGTCCAATAATGATTAATTAAATATTTCAAAAGCCTTAAGAATAAATAAAGGACTACTTGAATATTTAATTAATTAATTTCAATTGCCTTTTTTTTAGAAAAGAGACGGGGACATCACAGTCCTTCCTTCCCGGAGATTGCTTGTCCCAAGCAATCGCATACCAAACCGTTACTCCATTCTGACAATATGCCACAAACTCCACGATATGAAGCGACAGGCCAAAACCATGTGCAACAATGTATCAATCATGATAGTACCCAGATCCCAACCCAACCTTTGGGACACTACTTTTTGCTGTGCTATTCTGATAAGTCTGTCATCAGTCACCCTGTTATGCCACAACAACCTGTGAAGCGCTCGATCCAACCAGCAGATCCCTGGATCCCATACTGTAATAACTCTGTCATAGCACACCAACCTGCGAAGCACTCTGCTTGCCAAATAAATTCCTGGATCCCACACTGTAATAATCTCGTCATGCCCAAAGCTCTGAAGCAATGCAACAAGATCTAGAAGAAACAATGCATCAATCATGTCAAGGCCAGAATCCCAAATTATCCTTGGTGCATAATCAATCATGCCGATCTTCCATGTGTTGTTGTTATAAACCCAAACATCATACAACCAATTGAGAATCTCACTCCAGAAGAAGCCACAAATACTTCTAATGTGAGAAGCTGATAGAAACTCATCACTCTGTCTACCTCCATCAAGGAAAAGACGATGCAAATCTCTCCGACTTCTCCAACCAACTGCTAAAAGAAAATTCCATTCAACAGGAGAAACCATGATCATGCATGCCCCATTAGCTCCATATGCATTATAAGAGAGTAGTGAATCATCTCCAAGAGTGTTTGCGTGCTCAAACAGATATGAACCAGCAATGCCACCATTCATGCATACTCCTTCATAAGCTGGTCTAAAGAACGTAAGCTCTGCCATGCAAGCCTCCTGAAAAGATAACTCCTCAAACTCAATATGAAAAATCAAAGGCTCAACCAAATCTGCCTTATGTAAATCAGTATGTGCAATTGAAGACAAGATATTAGTGGCTGGTCCACTTATTGTATGCTCAACTTTACATCCCACACTTGAAACCCACATATCATTTGTGTTGTCAAGACCAAGAGCCTCCTCATCATCCAACTCAAAGAGTGGATTATCTAAAGTCAAGTCAGCACTCAACTCAAAAAGAGGGTTGTCAACAATGGTTGAGTTAGTTTTTTCATGACCATAAACAACAAATTCATGAGGATGGGAGAGTAATCTGCTGTTGTCCCAAATCAGCATTTGAGATTCCTCCCTGCTTTCTTTAGAGTCACTTAACACCTCCAAATCTTGATCTTCCTCCTCGTCTTTCCAAGTGAAAAGTGGTAGTGTCTCACCTAACTCATAATCAAATGATGTCATCAAGCTGCAAGATGTCTCCTCATGAAGCTCCTCAATTCTTCCATCAATTTGTTCACACTCCATGCAACTTGCATTGTCATTTTGCATCATGGTAGAGGCTGCTATAGAAGATGCATTTTCTGATTTATGCAATAAGTGATGAGACGTATTCATCTGAAGACAAAGATCCACAAATTCCCCGTCTTGAATGCCTACTTCTGATTTTTCAACACGTGTAGGAGTGGAGCCAATTTGAGAGTTAATGATCACACTTGAAGATGTATCCAAGTCAACCTCATGTTCTTCATCAATTGCTGATACAAAATCAAACTTTGAGCAATCTGAAAATTCATCAAGCTTCTCATGGATGACTTCACTGCAAGGTTCATATGATGACAAGGAGTTGCCGGCCAAACTCAGGCATTCAAAATCGTGTTCATCACTAGTCTCTCCATGGGCTGCCGTACCTTGCCTATTGCTTGAGGCTACAAATTCTTCCTTCACATCTTCCACCATGAATGAAGGAACAGCATTGTGGTTAACCAGAGGAACACCAATAAAACGCTTACCTTCATATGATTTATCAATCAAAACCTCTATGTTACCCACCCTAAAACTCTTGCATTCTTTTGCAGATGCCACATGTGGTGCTTCCAGTAAAATTACACAAGACTATCCTTTTGCCTTCATGAGCCAAATCTACCTGTCTATCAAATTCTTCACAGGGATTTTTACAATCCTCACCTGTAGCCATCATATCTATTTTCTTTCCTTGTTCCTGATATGAACTTGGAAACATCAAACCATTTTTGCCAAATTTTTCTGTAATGTCCCCAATTTAGCCCTACACTCTTCGTTTGGATTTAGCCTATTTCCGGAAACTCATAGGCTAAAGCAGAAATGAAAATTAGGGTTTCCACTTTCAGAGGAGGTTTTGAGGTCTTGCATGCGAGAGTTTCTAACGCATGTCTGGTGAAGCCTTCTGGGTTTTTGGGGAGCTTCGCAATGAGGTAACATGCATGACAGGATATTGACTTGCGTTCTCGGCTGCTTTTTGGAGGCTTGCATGTTGGAGTTTTCCAGTTTGGCTTCTGGATTCCTTCTGGGTTTTCAGAGAGCTTCGCGATGGTGTGACATGCAACTGAATCAGATGACTTTTCCGGACTTACTATTTTTAGTAAGTTGCGACAGCTACTCAAAATGTGGAGAAAATGAGTTTGGAACAACTTACTATTTTTAGCAGTATGCTATTTTTAGTAAGTACTATTTCTAGCAGTGCTATTTTTAGCAACAGTTCAGTAGTTCAGTGCAATGGCTATTTCTGGCAGGTCAGCTTGAGCAGTGGTCTCCAGCATTTGAGGTGGTTATTTTGGCAAGTTTGATATTTGATGAAAAATAATGTTTTAAGTGAAAAATATTTGGCTAAGGCATGGAGGACGATTTGGAGAGATAAGTGATTTTTATAATGTTTATTAATTAAACATTTTGGAGGCCTTATTTGATGAATTAATATTTAAGTGAAATATGTGCTAAGGAAAAAGGGGACGCCTAGCTTGGAGACATTTGAGTTTAATTAAATATTTCACTTAAATCTTTTAGTGAAATATTTGCAAGTTATAGAATATTTCACTTAAGTCTATCTTGGACGCCTTTTGGTGATATATTTGCATTTTATTAAATTATATTTCCACATATGGGTTGGAAATGAAATGCAAATAAAATTTGGAGAAAAGGTGAAAAGTGAATTTCATTTAGGCACCCTAATTGGAGGGAAAAAAAGATTTGAATTTGGAGACAAAAAAGTTATAAATAAGAGACTTGGCCTTCAATTGGATTATCTATTGTTGCTTATCATATTGTTTGTAAGAACCCCTACGTGTTCTTGTCCAAGATTTGCATCATAAGCCTCACAAACATAGCATTGGCATTCCCACAAACACTTAATAGGGGTCTAGGACTGAGATTTAGCAATTGACTCATTTTGATCCTAACTCCAATACAAACACAAGAGTACTGTTTCTGCAATCAATTAAATACTCGACTGATCATTATTTCAGAATTAAACATTGAAACCTCAGAGGCATTATGTCAAATACTTATCAGACTTCCTTATGCAGCAAAGAACTGAAAACTTAATCACAAATTATCAATCTCTGGGTTCAGACATTTGATCGAACATTAGACATTCATTGAAACTTCTGAGCAATTTAACAAACGATTGTATGTTCTAGTCATTCTAAAATCATCAAATGTATTGCAGAGACATAACATCAAACAATTGGTATGAAGAATTTTATCAGCAAGGAAATCACAGTTTAATACTTATATTCAGCCTTATGGAATTCTGTTGGTATTACAGCAGCTCCTCCATGGACATTATGACGAACACATGACATACTTCCTAATGGATTTCAACTTGCTGTCATATTTAGGAATTTTAGCCCATACACCAAAAGATTGATTCACACAGTTCATAAAATATAATGATGATGACTGCTACCTCATTCTCAATCTACTTCCTCAATATGAAATCTTCAGCTTAATGGAAAACATAGAGAAACATTGCATCATGTTTACACCAGACAATGGTATTGTTTGCACCTGGAAATGCTGATCCTCTTATATTCTCAAAAGGCTGTCTTCTAGAAGGCCGATTATGACCAAGGTGAGGGCAACAACCCCTAAACTGAAACCAAATACTGTAGCCGAGTTACTGTTGACGACCACTGTAGCTGTGACATTGTTCACGACTACTGTAGCTGCGACACTATTCACGATTACTGTAGCTGCGATACTATTCACGATTACTGTTCATGACACCTTCAATCTGCATCACAGCTTCTTATTCAAACCAAAAATTCCATCATTAAGCTCAATAGAAAACTCTGAAGATGAGTTCACCTCTCATGGAAAGTTGGGGTTTCGTCCAACCTTCAAATTCCAAGGGGTTTCGTCCTTGGAAAACCAGTCACTGAATCTCAGCAACAATAGAGAAATAACTTCAATATTATAATCACATAACATATCCCCCAAATGAGAGTACAACTTCGTTTATAAAGCCTCTTTAGGCAGTAGAAACACCTCCATTAAGCAATGTGGGATAAAAAGTCACTTTCACTTTATAAAGCCATTTTATAAAGTCACTTAATTTTATAATGTTATTTTATAACATAAAGTAACTTTAGCTTTATAAACCCATTAAATAATATTTTATTTCCTTCATTTCTCCACAAATAAAGTCGTGACTGGAAATGCATCCCTTTTAATAAATTATTCGTCTATCGGGATGAGAAAATAGGCTAAAAAAAGCTCCTGAGGATTTACCGAGAAAAAGGGGACATTACAGTCCTCCCTTCCCGAGATTGCTTGCCCCCAAGCAATCGCAATGCATACTGAAACCAAATGCCTGGATTCCATATCAATCTTAGGAATGCTGCTTCATGGATCCACTGCACTAAAATGATGTAAACATGATAATGCCCAAAACTAAGAAGCACACGGGCAAGATCCCAGTGTAGACATTCACCAACCCAAGACACACACCATAACAACCAATAAGAACTACCATGTATGTAGAATTCAGTCATCAAGGGTGTGGGTATGCATAAAAGTAAATCATCATCCCATGCATTACTTCTCAGCTGCAAGTCAACAATAACCTGTATAAACCATTCCCTTTCAAGAATAAGGATCATATATGGTTCCACATGAATGCCCATGTAATCAGATGAATGTAGAGCAGCAATGTCATCAAGCATATTAGCTGCATCAAGGACTGGTTCCAATGATGTATCCACTACAGTTATCAAGTGTGGATGTAATTCATCTGCTGCTAATGAATTTCCTGAATGTATTCCTTCATTAATTTCCATTGCTAGGCATGAAGTATAATTACATGAAGATATTATAGTGCTGCTGTTACAATGTATGAAGGCAGCCATGTCATAAGGAAGGGGTGATAAATCCGAAGATGTAATGTGAATGCCTTCAGCGCTAACCAAAGATTCCTCATGAGTGGCTGGTTCATCATGAGTGACATCAACAAATTCATCATTGTTTTGAGACTTCCAAAGGATTTCTAAAAGAGGAGACTCATTGATATTCATATGTTCATTCATGGAAACATCAAGACGATTCAGCGCTACACATGGCTTATTGATCATACCCTCTATGTCACCCACCAAGAAACTTTTGCACTCCCTCCTTTTATCAAGAAATGAAGGAGCCACTTCATTTCCTAATTTTCGCATCCAATGGGCAGCAATGCATTCATCTTGACATAAAAATGCACCTATAGGCTTAACTTCCATTTTGTGTGCTGACACTACCCTAGGCTCGCCATCTGATGAAGCCTTCAACACTACCTCCTTCTCATCCTCTAAGAACTCCAACTGCATCTTGTGGTGATCCAATGTGTACCTACCAACAGATTGTAGCCACTGCATGCCTAGAACCACATCAAGTTGTTCTAACTTGATCACATAGAAGCTATTAGCCAATGTGTAGACCCCCAACTGGATACTAAGCTTAGGAACTCTTGTAGTGCAACTCAAGGTTCCACCACTAGCAACTATCACTTTCTCAACCTGTAGTCCATGCTTTGCAACTAACTGCTCACTAATGAAGTTGTATGTAGCACCTGTATCAACCAAATAGACCACTGGTTGCTCCTTAAGTACTCCCTTTAATCGAAAGGGGTGGTACCAAGGTCCTCCTGACAATGTAGCAATGGTGACCTTAGGCTGATCAACTGCCTTTCCTTTATTCTTTTCCACTATGGGCTGCTCATGACTCTCATCATTAATGTTGTCCTCAGACCCTCTATCATCAAACTGCTCTTCCTCATTATCTGAAGTGACCTCAATGTAATGTATTCTCCCTTTCCAAAGGCACCCGTGCTCAGGTGTCCAAGGCTCTTTACATGTAAAGCATAATTTCTTTCTTCTCAACCTGTTCCTTGTCTCAACGTCCATCCTGGGAGGCATGTTTTGGGTCTGATTATGAGGTTTCAGATCTAGTTCTGATTTTTTGTTACTCTTTTTAGGTGGCTGAAGGGAAGTGGAGGAAGTATCTAAGTCCATTGCCATCTTAATAGCATCCTGTAGAGAGCTGGGTGTAAGGACTTTCACAATTCCTTTGATCTTATCATTCAGTCCTTCAATAAATAACATGACCTTCCTTTTCTCTGACATATCTAGAACCATTACTGAAATTCTCTGGAACTCATTAACAAAAGAATCCAATGAACAACCTTGTTTCAGCTGTGCCAACTCCCTGGAGTACACTTCTATATCCTTCCTATCAAAATGGGCAATCAACTTATTACTGAACTCCTCATATGAATTAATCAATCCATGGTCCTGAGTCACGAGTCCATGATGCCATCAACCATAGGCTGCTCCGTCTAAGTGCATAGTAGCAAATTTAATTGCTTTTGTGTCCTTCATGGGCTTGAGTGTCAAGAAAGTATCCAACTTATGTAACCAGGCCCGTGCAATTGTCTTACTGTTGCCATCATATGTAGGAAGTGACAACTTATTCATAGCATGCTTTAGGTCCTTGTTTTGCGTTTTAGGCCTTCTATCTTGCCTGGTTCTCATGCTTTCCCTTTGCCGCCCCGTATACTGTATGAAGTTTAAATCTGCCCTAACATGTTCTGGTAGTAGGCTCCATTCATCATGCATAGTCATTACGCTATCAGGAAATGCCACCTCTACTTCAACATTATCAACTTCTTCCTCATCATCACCAGCAACAAAAGTAGGCATCAAAGGTCTATCAGAAGAGCGTGTGGGAACTCTTTCACCCTGTGGGGACCCAACCGTGCTATCACCATCACCTTCACTGCGCTGAGGTCTCCTAGGTATTGCACTTAACTGCTGCATGGCCACTGTAAGCTGTTGTAGAACATTAGCCACTTGTTCCTGTCCTTCCCAGATACCTTTAAAAGTCTCTCTTGCTTCTCTCTTCACAGTGGATGGCGCCTCAAGAAGTGTTGGTCTAGGAGTAGTAGCGAGTTGAACATAATATGTCTCCTTAGCTGGTTTAGGTGTCCCAAACCTGCTAGATGCTTCCATCTCTATGGCGGCTCTGTTTTTATATTCCCACCAACTCCATGGTGTAAGGTTCATGACGAACCACACATTGTCAAAGTGGAGTATCTTCACATTGGGCGACCTCCTAGTTTCTATGAACAGCTCTTCAATGCAATGAATCTCAAACATCCTCATCAAATGCTCTTCTATTGTAGACGTGTGTAAAATTAGGGGAGCCAAGGTTATTATAGGCTGCCATACCATGTACAACGCTGGGAATTATGATCTCTCCTTCATGTTTCTTGACGATCAGGGATCCACAAGTTCCATCATGATCAACCAATGGATGTGATGTCAAGGTACATAAAGACTCCTTCTCAAGCAGCTGATCTTCGTGCTCAACATGAAAACCAAGTGATTCTTCTTCCTCCAAGCTATGGTTTTCACATGATGACTGAATTTTTCCCTTCTTATCCTCACAAGTAGGCTGAAACACATCTTTGTTCTCTTCTTTCACCATAGGGCTGTCATAAACTGAGTGTTGTTTGTTCTCCTTAGGATGCAAATCAAATGGTAACACACCTTCTTGCCTTTCTTCTACATACCCTGCAAGTGGCTGATCCATTATGGTGTCTTCTTCAACTTCATGGTCCTTATGAATGTCAATACCTTCATCCATCCTAGGGGTTCCACATGACTGAATTTTGTCTTTATCATGAACATGGATAGGCTGAAACAAATCTTCTTTCTTTTCTTGTTCTTGCACATTTAACTCTTCACTTTTCCCAATGCTTTCTTTACTATCCTTTGATATTTCGTTCTTTTTCCACTGCTGATATGGACTTGAAAAATTTTCAATATACCCATAAATTGTGTAAAGGAAAGGATGTCTTGTACCTTTTTAGGAAGGAAGCGATACTTATGGTAGCTGCTCATAATTGCATCATGTGTTGCCATGGCATGAAGTTTCTTACTTGTAATTGTAGTTAGAGAAGAAACCTTAGAGTGCCCACTTTTCCTTGAAAGTGAATCATCTAAATGCTGCAATGTACAAGTGATCTGTTGTTGTGTTTGTTCAAGGTCTTTCATTATTTTCTCCAGACTAGGTTCCTTTTCCTTCTTTGGAAGAGTAGGAAGGAAGGTAGGTAACAATCTTCCATCCTTAATTCTAGCCATGAAACTAACTCGCTATCCAAATTGAAAAACAATCCAAACTGTAGTGTACCCAACTAATTTCACCCAATAGGCTGGCAGGATTGTGGCTCTGATACCACTGTAAGAACCCCTACGTGTTCTTGTCCAAGATTTGCATCATAAGCCTCACAAACATAGCATTGGCATTCCCACAAACACTTAATAGGGGTCTAGGACTGAGATTTAGCAATTGACTAATTTTGATCCTAACTCCAATACAAACACAAGAGTATTGTTTGTGCAATCAATTAAATACTCGACTGATCATTATTCAGAATTAAACATTGAAACCTTAGAGGCATTATGTCAAATACTTATCAGACTTCCTTATGCAGCAAAGAACTGAAAACTTAATCACAAATTATCAATCTCTGGGTTCAGACATTTGATCGAACATTAGACATTCATTGAAACTTCTGAGCAATTTAACAAACGATTGTATGTTCTAGTCATTCTAAAATCATCAAATGTATTGCAGAGACATAACATCAAACAATTGGTATGAAGAATTTTATCAGCAAGGAAATCACAGTTTAATACTTATATTCAGCCTTATGGAATTCTGTTGGTATTACAGCAGCTCCTCCATGGACATTATGACGAACACATGACATACTTCCTAATGGATTTCAACTTGCTGTCATATTTAGGAATTTTAGCCCATACACCAAAAGATTGATTCACACAGTTCATAAAATATAATGATGATGACTGCTACCTCATTCTCAATCTACTTCCTCAATATGAAATCTTCAGCTTAATGGAAAACATAGAGAAACATTGCATCATGCTTACACCAGACAATGGTATTGTTTGCACCTGGAAATGCTAATCCTCTTATATTCTCAAAAGGCTGTCTTCTAGAAGGCCGATTATGACCAAGGTGAGGGCAACAACCCCTAAACTGAAACCAAATACTGTAGCTGCGACACTGTTCACGACTACTGTAGCTGCGACACTATTCACGATTACTGTAGCTGCGATACTATTCACGATTACTGTTCATGACACCTTCAATCTGCATCACAGCTTCTTATTCAAACCAAAAATTCCATCATTAAGCTCAATAGAAAACTCTGAAGATGAGTTCACCTCTCATGGAAAGTTGGGGTTTCGTCCAACCTTCAAATTCCAAGGGGTTTCGTCCTTGGAAAACCAGTCACTGAATCTCAACAACAATAGAGAAATAACTTCAATATTATAATCACATAACATATCCCCCAAATGAGAGTACAACGTCGTTTATAAAGCGTCTTTAGGCAGTAGAAACACCTCCGTTAAGCAATGTGGGATAAAAAGTCACTTTCACTTTATAAAGCCATTTTATAAAGTCACTTAATTTTATAATGTTATTTTATAACATAAAGTAACTTTAGCTTTATAAACCCATTAAATAATATTTTATTTCCTTCATTTCTCCACAAATAAAGTCGTGACTGGAAATGCATCCCTTTTAATAAATTATTCGTCTATCGGGATGAGAAAATAGGCTAAACAAGCTCCTGAGGATTTACTGAGAAGAAGGGGACATTACATTGTTATGTTGCTGAAATGCTTTCAGAGCTTACTTCGAGGAATGCGTACCTCCTAATTCTTTCTCTTGGTTTTGTGCTTGAAAGATAGCACCTAGCTGAGTTTTCAGAGATTGCTTCTCATCTAGACTAGCAGACAGAGCATCAAGGTTGAAGATTTTAGAGATTTGTCAGTTTTGCATTTGCTGGTTAGGGTTTTGCTAAAATAGAAATCTGCTCATAAGTCCATGCACGATTTTTTGGTGGTTTTGGGTATTGGCCCTATGCTTTAGTCTACCTTGGGCGCCCCTCCTTGCAAGTTTTCAGATTTTTTGGAGGTGTCTCGGATTTTATCTTGTTAGTAGAACATTTCTGGAGGTTGTACCTTCTTTGAGGTTGCATTGGAAAGCGTGCATAAATAAATCACTACTATTTGGAAGAGTTTCTTGGCTTGGTCTTGGTCACTCAACTCCTAGCTCTCATTTGCATTCAGTTCCACATCATTCGGAGGTGTTTTGACGAAGTTATGAGCATTTTGATGATTCTAGGGCTTGCTGGTATGAATTTTCTGATTGTTGCAATTTTATATCAGACTTGATATTTTAGTCCCTTTTGCTATATTTCACATGTTGGATAGCTTGTACTTGTTTGGAGTTCATTTCCTAACATTTTGGAGATCATTGGTTATCTATATCTCATTGTATTTGCAGATTGTTCATAATATTGTAACGCTGAATTAGTAGTACTAATCAGCTCTTTTACTTTCTGCACTTTACATTTTGTATCCCCACTTTAGTGGAAGAGGATGGCTTTGCCGCCTAGTTTACTTTTAGTTTAATCACTTTCATTCCCACGGTTGTGGATGCGACTGGCCCTTGCTCAGTCTACATTGTATTTGCTTTCTGTTTCTCCGCCATATGATAGCGCCTTTCCCACTTTGGGTTAGGAATGCACATGCTTGGCGTTGAGATTATTTTACTTGCATAGCATCTTTGTTAATAGAATCTCCGCCATATGGTAGCGCCTTTCCCACCTTGGGTTAGGAGTGCACATCCTTGGCGTTGAGTTACTTTCCAATACTGCATTCTTTACTAGTGATACTCCGCCATATGGTAGCTTCTTACCCAGCTTGGGTCGGAAAGCACATTCTTGGCGTTGAGGCTCTTTCCTTTAGTTGCTGGTTTGATATGAGCTAAACCTAACGGGTACTTTGGTGCTGTTGTGATCATCTTCGAAGTTTGAAAAAAATTGGGTTAGAATTGGTTTGGTTCATTATAGTGGTATCAGAGCCAAGATCCTGCCATCCTGTGCCCAACAAAGTTCACTTGACAGATGAGTGATAGAGAAAACAGATTCTACATCAGAGGTCAGAGCTGAGTTCAGTATCAATTTTCAGAAGTTTCAAAGATGTTGCGTTTTCTAAGGTCCAGAGATCGTGAGAAGCCAGATTGAACTATGGTATCTGAGGAAGGAAAGGTTAGTGATGCCATAAGGGATTTCATTGAATATGCCAAACAGTATAAAAGACAATGTGAACATGAGGCTGCCAAACTCCGTGAGCAATATCAAAATATGCCAGAAGATTATAGGTACAATGTTTCATTTGATTCCCATTTGAATTGTGTGGCGTTACTGAAGCCCGAAAAGTCGGAGATGGTGGACCACATTAGGAAAATGATAAAAAGGGAAGCACAACAAGCTTTGGTTGAAGAATCAAAGAAGGAAGAAGATGAAGTGCCTATTTGTGAATTGCAGCCCACAAATATGCAAGTTGAAGAGAAAAATCAGTCATCTAGCATTGAAGATGGCACAAACAAGGTGCACATATCACATCAAAATGAACGTGAGCTTGATGAAGATACCTTGGCGAGTGAAGAGTTAAGGGTAGAGCCCCATAATACTTCCTTTGACTTGCATGTAATAGGAAGTAATGAAGATCAGCTTGGTGAAAAGAACATAACAACAGTCTTGAGTCCCAATGAGGATTCATCCAATGAAGGTCTTGAGAGAAATGACTTCACGGAAGATGTTGGTAGGACTATTGTTTGGGATGAGTTCGTTGAAGAAAAGGAAGATGGACATATTAGTGATATTGGAGGCGAATCCCATGAGTTCATGCATACTGATTTTGAAGATTTGATGAAGAAGGATTTTCTTCTTGTTGCTGACCCAACTTCCCAAGAAGTTCCACATGAAGAAATTGGTGACATACTTTCCCATGAAGGTCCCGAAGAAGATAGGGATGATGAAGTTTTCAAAACATCTAACATTGAAGATTCTCAGCTTCACTATGACGTTTGTGACATGGGTGAACTTGGGTTTGGTCATCAAACTAAGCCCTTGGAGAGAGGGACTTATGAAGAAATCAGTTCAAGTGAGTTACATGGTGACCGATTCAAAGACTCAACACTCCAAGAGAAGCATGAAGAGTACTTTTCTTTTGATCAAAACAATCAGCCTTTTACCATTTGGGATCCGGGTTGGTTGGCACCAAGGTATGATAAAGAACCTTTGTGGGATGAATTTCCCTTTGATCCAGATGAAGATCAAAAATCAGATTGCATTGGAAGTGGTGAGGTGGTTTTTGGAGGAGGTGTCTTTGAAGAAGAAGATTGTTCAACGAAGCTCCATAATGATCTCTTTGAAGTGGTTGCAACCACTAAAGAAGAGTATGTTGCTATAGAAACTTTCCGAACAACAGACAATTATGATCCATTGATCAAGTTGGATGCTGCCATAATGTTTGACCAAGGAGACGGTGATGAAGAAGAGCTAGAAGACCATATGGCTCTTGAAGAGGAAAGAGTTAAAGAGGTTTACAAACACAAGTCTGGTTTTTCCATTCAAGACGCTGATTGCAAAAAGAGAGTCGAAGAAATCATGGAAAATGATAATCTCCATGGCATTGAGCATCATCCGCATGTTGGTGGTAAAGTACAAGGATGTTGGAGCAGCATTGAGGGCAGCAGAGACAAGGGGCAAGGTTCTGATTTTCAGTTGCAGCCTATCAGCAATTCACCATCTTCACATTCTTATGAGTGGGAAAGACAATTCAAGGTGTCCATTGACAAGGAAATGCAAGCTCTATCCATGTTTGATTACACACATAGCTTGGTTAAAGATCTCTATTGGAAGGTTCAATTTTATGAGAGACTGAAAGGGATTAAGGATGAAGTTACTCTCCCTAATTTGCAACATGTCAAAGACTCCTTGGAGACATTGAAATCGGAGTACTTACACTTGATTGAAGATCGTGATCACACCATTGAAGTTGCAAAGAAGACCATTGGTGTTTTCCAAGCAAAGGAGAGTATGATTGATGAGCTCACTTTGGAGCTCGAATCAACAAAGGACATGTTGAAAGAAACTCAGTTGGCTCTAACGGAGGTTGAAGACCAATTTGTTAACTTCAAACTTTTCAAGGAGCAAGAGGGTGCACAAAGAGCTGAAGAAATCAAGCAAGTGATTGGAGAGCTTGATAGTCTTCAAGAGGAGTTTGATCTTGAAAGTGTCTCAAGAAAATCAGAAGTTGCATGTGCTGATTTGGAGCAGCAAGATGAAAGGAATGCCTTTCAAGTTTTTAACAATCCTCTTTTTGAAGTGGGTGTTGAGGAAACTTATGATAATCCTCTTTTTGTGATGGAAGAAGAACCAGAACATGGTGTTTGCACTCTTCTCAATCCATTCCTTGGGTTGAGTGATGCTAGTCTATTTTGGGAGTTGGATTTGAAGTCATCTTATGTTTCGTGTTCCAGTGTTGTTGAAGCTTTCATGGATTGGTTTCAGAGGTTCATCAGAGGGAATGCCTATTTTATGAGTATGCACTTGGTTTTGACCAGCACTTGGGGTTGTGTTGAATTCTCTTTTCAGTGTGTTGAAAATCACTTTCGGTTGGGTATCCATGCTTGGGATTCTCAACTTGGGTTGATGGAGTTTATGGCTTGTGGAAAGAGGAATTTTTGGTGGGTTAGTGATCAAATTTTCAGACCTTTGGGTGTTGTCCTTCTCTTCACCAACCACTTGATGGCCCCATTTGTTCATGAACAAATGGATTGGAGAGAAATTTTGAGTTTGGATTGGAGAGATGAAAGGTTGGTGGCTCTTGAGAGTGATCCTTGGCTAAGGCAAAATCAGATTTGGAGACTCGAGCTTGCTGATTGGAGGCAGGCCAGCCACCTTACACGGAGAGTCTCCCTCATTCAGGAGAGTTGGATCAGCACTACCGGTCAAAGAAGTGGTAGTTTTCAGATGGAAATGGCTCTAGTGTGTTTTCCAGCCACTTTGGAGGTTTGTGATGTAAACTTTGATAGTTTACTTTCCTTATTGGTTCAGGACAGCGAGCTACCCCATGCCTTGATTCATCATTCTGAGACTCATAGGGTTGGAATTATGGGAGTTTTCTGTAGTCCTCATGGTAGTATCAATATAATTCAGATGAGGCATAGTAGCTCCATGAGGAGACATGAGTATGAGTTTGTTGAGTTCTTGCAAAGGATTGCTTTCCTCTTTGCAAGAAGATTCGAAGATGTCACATTTGCAGTCATGGCTCCGTTTGTTACCATATGGAGGTATGCTGAGGAGTTTGATTTTGAGTTGAGTAGCCTATCTTTCTTCTTGCCTAGGATGGTGATAGACAGTGGTATGGTTGATATTGTTGACTCTAGGCATCTTGGACATGAGACGTTGCATGATATTGATCTCAATTCTTTAAGATTTTTCAGTTTGAGAATCATGGATGGTAACATTTTGGAGTTACAAGGGAGGTTAGTGCAGCATTGGTACGATGGTTTCACTGTTGTGATCAGAGTAGTGCAGCATCGACATGGTGGGTCCTCCTTCAGACGGACATGGGACCCTGGGATTGTACTTGTTTTGGTATGGATCAGTTTGAGTTCTTCTAGAGTTGTGGTGGCATTGCTTGAGGACAAGCAATTTTGGGAAGGGCGGACTGTAATGTCCCCAATTTAGCCCTACACTCTTTGTTTGGATTTAGCCTATTTCCGAAACTCGTAGGCTAAAGCTGAAATGAAAATTAGGGTTTCCACTTTCAGAGGAGGTTTTGAGGTCTTGCATGCGAGAGTTTCTAACGCATGTCTGGTGAAGCTTTCTGGGTTTTTGGAGAGCTTCACAATGAGGTAACATGCATGACAGGATATTGACTTGCGTTCTCGGCTGCTTTTTGGAGGCTTGCATGTTGGAGTTTTCCAATTTGGCTTCTGGATTCCTTCTGGGTTTTCAGAGAGCTTCGCGATGGTGTGACATGCAACTGAATCAGATGACTTTTCCGGACTTACTATTTTTAGTAAGTTGCGACGGCTACTCAAAATGTGGAGAAAATGAGTTTGGAACAACTTACTATTTTTAGCAGTATGCTATTTTTAGTAAGTACTATTTCTGGCAGTGCTATTTTTAGCAACAGTTCAGCAGTTCAGTGCAATGGCTATTTCTGGCAGGTCAGCTTGAGCAGTGGTCTCCAGCATTTGAGGTGATTATTTTGGCAAGTTTGATATTTGATGAAAAAATAATGTTTTAAGTGAAAAATATTTGGCTAAGGCATGGAGGACGATTTGGAGAGATAAGTGATTTTTATAATGTTTATTAATTAAACATTTTGGAGGCCTTATTTGATGAATTAATATTTAAGTGAAATATGTGCTAAGGCAAAAGGGGACGCCTAGCTTGGAGACATTTGAGTTTAATTAAATATTTCACTTAAATCTTTTAGTGAAATATTTGCAAGTTATAGAATATTTCACTTAAGTCTATCTTGGATTTTGGTGATATATTTGCATTTTATTAAATTATATTTCCACATATGGGTTGGAAATGAAATGCAAATGAAATTTGGAGAAAAGGTGAAAAGTGAATTTCATTTAGGCACCCTAATTGGAGGGAAAAGAAGATTTGAATTTGGAGACAGAAAAGTTATAAATAAGAGACTTGGCCTTCAATTGGATTATCTATTGTTGCTTATCATATTGTTATGCTGCTGAAATGCTTTCAGAGCTTGCTTCGAGGAATGCATACCTCCTAGTTCTTTCTCTTGGTTTCGTGCTTGAAAGATAGCACCTAGCTGAGTTTCCAGAGACTGCTTCTCATCCAGACTAGCAGACAGAGCATCAAGGTTGAAGATTTTAGAGATTTGTCAGTTTTGCATTTGCTGGTTAGGGTTTTGCTGAAATAGAAATCTGCTCATAAGTCCATGCACGATTTTTTGGTGGTTCTGGGTATTGGCCCTATGCTTTAGTCTACCTTGGGCGCCCCTCCTTGCAAGTTTTCAGATTTTTTGGAGGTGTCTCGGATTTTATCTTGCTAGTAGAACATTTCTGGAGGTTGTACCTTCTTTGAGGTTGCATTGGAAAGCGTGCATAAATAAATCACTACTATTTGGAGGAGTTTCTTGGCTTGGTCTTGGTCGCTCAACTCCTAGCTCTCATTTGCATTCAGTTCCACATCATTCGGAGGTGTTTTGACGAAGTTATGAGCATTTTGGTGATTCTAGGGCTTGCTGGTATGAATTTTCTGATTGCTGCAATTTTATATCAGACCTGATATTTTAGTCCCTTTTTGCTATATTTCATATGTTGGATAGCTTGTGCTTGTTTGGAGTTCATTTCCTAACATTTTGGAGATCATTGGTTATCTATATCTCATTGTATTTGCAGATTGTTCATAATATTGTAACGCTGAATTAGTAGTACTAATCAGCTCTTTTACTTTCTGCACTTTACATTTTGTATCCCCACTTTAGTGGAAGAGGATGGCTTTGCCGCCTAGTTTACTTTTAGTTTAATCACTTTCATTCCCACGGTTGTGGATGCGACTGGCCCTTGCTCAGTCTACATTGTATTTGCTTTCTGTTTCTCCGCCATATGATAGCACCTTTCCCACTTTGGGTTAGGAATGCACATGCTTGGCGTTGAGATTATTTTACTTGCATAGCATCTTTGTTAATAGAATCTCCGCCATATGGTAGCGCCTTTCCCACCTCGGGTTAGGAGTGCACATGCTTGGCATTGAGTTATTTTCCAATACTGCATTCTTTACTAGTGATACTCCGCCATATGGTAGCTTCTTACCCAGCTTGGGTCGGAAAGCACATTCTTGGCGTTGAGGCTCTTTCCTTTAGTTGCTGGTTTGATATGAGCTAACCCTAACGGGTACTTTGGTGCTGTTGTGATCATCTTCGAAGTTTGAAAAAATTTGGGTCAGAATTGGTTCGGTTCATTACATTTTCACATTCCATGTCACTTGCATTAACTTCTTGCTCTTGCAAAGTGGCTGTAACACACAACTGATTTCCTGCTTTGTGTATTGAATAATGAGCCTCACTCAACTGATGACAAAGATCAACAATCTCCCTATCTTTGTCCTCCACCAATTTGACAGCCATATCTCTTTCTTTTAGTAATTGCAAGTAATCATCTTTTATGAATTCCAACACTTCTTTGATGGACTGCAAATGTGTATGAGACATACTTGTTACCATCCCTTTTCGCCTGTCCTCAATTTGTGTTGACCCAATGAGGTCTTCAATTTGTTTATGAGTATCATCCATCCTTGATAACGCTTTCACAATCTTTTCTTCCTTCACCATAAATTGTCCTTCCAAATCTTCCACTACAAGAGGCTTTTGTTCCCGAGCATCAGAGTGATATTGGTTGCCATGAACTATCTTTTCTGATTTGTCCTCATGTGTGGAATGTTTGTCAACAATAGAATCAGCCAACTTGCTTGTGGATGCATTACAACCTTCAACTGCGGATGATTGGGCAAAGATGTGGTCCAATAAGGACTCGTTATTAGACTCCATACCTTTACCCATATCATTGTTCATCTTCAAGCTAGCGCACTTCATGTTAAGGGAACACATGTTCACCTCATGTGATGCTTCTTGTCTGGATGATGATGATGGCGCATTAGAATCATTACCAAACCCTTTCCTTGTATCCTCATATACAACATCGGCATGTTTCCCAAATTCCTCATAAAGATTTCTGCTAACTTCCCTTGTAACTTCAGTTTCCTCTTCTTGTACCAAAAAATCATGCACTCCTGTACCTGTAGGTGTGGATGAGACAGCAAATTCCTTAGATTTCCTTGAGAGTGAGTCTGCAAGACGCTGCAAATCACGATTTAACTTTTGATGTGTTTTAATCAAATCGTGATTTATTTTTTCTTGAGATTGAGCAAGGTCTTTTAAAATTTTCTCCATGCTAGAATTCTTTCCTTTTGCTGGCAAATCGGGAAGGAAGGTAGGAATCAATCTTCTGTTCTGCATTCTATCCATTGTCATAGCTGAATACCCTCAGGCTAGTAGGATAGTGGCTCTGATACCACTGTAATAACCCCTACCCCTTGGAATAAGAATTAATCTCGATTACCCGAGTTTGGTAATGTTATTCGTGAACGTAACTGAAACAATGTTCGTCTTCGCAAGATGTTTTTCTGCACTATTGAACTGAAATGGTCTATCCTTGTACTTGGAGAGTAAAATAATCAAATCTTTGCACTTCAACATACACAGCCACCTGACCCAATTGCAAATGTTGATGTTGGGTATTCAATCCTTATACACAGTTAAACTCACCAGGCTATTACATTCAGCCGTTAGCTTATTCGTTTTCGGTGCATAGAATTACGTTATGGTATTGAAGGTACTCACAAATTGTCATTCCAATGCAACAAAGATCATACATTGGCATAATTGGTTCAGTTTGCATTGCTTTATATGACTCATTGGTAAATGTAAAGATTGAATACTGAAACTCTATAAATTAATGAACAGAAAGACAATCCATTACAGAACAACTATTTCAATTGAAGACTCTACATCCTTCCCAGGTATTAAGATTCTAATCAATTCATGTCCATATCTGAACAAAGACCCCGATATTGCAAGAAAAGACAATAAACACATGCTTTTGAAGTGGCAGTTTACATACCCGTAATCAAGGATCCTTCTCCAACGTGTCCAGGAATAAATACTCACTTCATAGAAGAATACAAAGTCCCGACTTCATTATCTTTGACGGCTCCTGTTTGAGTTCACAGCTCCTCAAACTCTTCGATACCCTTGCAAAGTCGATGCTTCTTCCAAGATTAATGTTCAACATATACCGGGCGGTTATAACTGTTGCCGCTGGTGATTCCCGTGGTATGCCCCTGCATTCTCCAGCATGGCTACAAAATGTTGCTTCCTTGTTTCCACCAACTTTCACGATGGGATGATACCCGACCAACATAGAGAACACTCAACAATCATCACAGAGCCCGTCCAAAATAAAGAGCAGGGCATTAAAGAGCTTAGAGATATTAATAAGTTCGGTAATATCTATAATCTCGTGTGGCATGAGAAACGCGATATGAGACCTCTGGTGTCAAAGAACAAGTGATGCCGGTAGCAGGAGCATCAAATTTCAGCATAAGGATGACGGCACACATAAGTCATACCAAAGGCTAATCTTGGCAGGACTACACGAGAGACAGATGTATCTCTTCTTAAGATTGTTACCAATAATCTTGAAGAGCGTATCACCAAAGATGGAGAAGATAAGGCATTACTTAAAGCTGAAATTGGTCAACTTCGTCGATACATTTCTGATCTTGTTCATGGGAATTCGAGTAGAGCACCTGTTCTTCCTCAGCATACACCTGCAGAACAACAAAAATTGGATCAGTTGGTTAGTCATGGCAGACTTTTAGACAACTGGATTGATAATTTAGTTGCTGCTGGTAAAACTCTTCTTGCAGATCTGTATCAGTTGAGAAGTGATGCGCATAAACTCCGTCAGGGTGTTCAGTCGCTTGAGATTGCAGTTGCAGAGAACTTGGCAAAGGATCGTGTTCTGGTATCTCAGTTATCAGTTGCATATGATGCCTTGGAGATTGTTGAGGACCAAGACAAAGTTTTTATTTGGAGAGAGCAGCACCTTCTCAGAACAGAAATATGTGAGAAGATCTCTTCCAAATTGTTTTCACTCAAGGATGATGTGATTGGAGTACTTGCACTGGTCAGTGGCTTCGTTGTTCAGATTCCGTGTCATTATCTTCTGGAAGATGGCACGTATGTTGAGTTGGATAAAGTTCAAGCAGAGTTCGAGAAGCTGATTCGTGACAGCCTTGAAGGTGAACCTATGGCGCCTAGGTTAGAGAATATTTCAGTAATTGCAGCCAGTTTCAGAAAGGCGACTGAGGAGTGTAAAGATGGCATGCACACAATCACAGAAAGTGGCAGAGAACTAAAGAAACAGACTGTTGTTTTGAACAGCGTCAAAGTGCCAGATGACAGAGAGATCGATGAGTTCTTGGTCGAAGTGTTAGACCGAGTTGACATGGAGTGATCTGCCAGTTCGAACGTGCAGTTAATTTCAAGGGTTGAGTCCTGAGCAGCAGTTAACTTGACTTCCAGTCCTTCAGTTCACTGCTGACTTAACACATGCTTATCTCATCCTTGGAATTATCAACACAGGATTAGTTTAGGGTTTCCGGTTAAGCAAAGGTAGTGTCCGCTAACTTTGCTTTAAATAAGGACGTGCATGCTTGCACATGGTCCATTTAGGTTATTTGTACCAGTTAACTGATGGTAGCTTTCCGCTTAACTGTATAGTTTACTTCATTAGGTTTGGCATAACTTGCATGCATTGCAAGAATAGTGAACTCAAGGTGATTTTAGGGTTACCTACACCTTGATGTATATAAATAAGAGCTTTTGCTCATTTGTAATTAACTTTTGCTTGAGAGAGAAATATATGCTGCGCCTACCTTGCCCTCAATATTGCTCTTTTGGTATTTGTTCATGCGTCTTTGCTATTACAGTTAATTGTTATGCCACATAGGGTTTCATGCAATTGTGATAGTGGATTCTTTCCATAGTTTAGATAAATCTGTCTTGTGAATCTTTTGTCATTATTGATCAAGCGTTATGCCACATAGGGTTTCGTGAGATTGTGATGATAAATCTGTTTTGAGAAGTCTTTACTGTTATGATCAAGTGTTATGCCACATAGGGTTCCATAAGGTTGTCATGGTAAATACTTCCCTTAGTTTAGATAAATCTGTTTTGTGAATCTTTTATCATTTTAATCGAGTGTTATGCCACATAGGGTTTCATAAGATTGTGATGATAAATCTGTTTTGCGAGTCTTTACTATTATAATCAAGTGTTATGCCACATAGGGTTTCATAAGATTATCATGGTAAATTCTTAAATCTGTTTTGTGCCAATAAACTTGTTCAGATTGAGATAATAGTTGCGCCACCTTGCCTTCAAGTAGAGAATCTGAATGCGTTTATCGTCTGATAGTCATAACCTTGCTCCGTTTTCTCATGCTCTGTTTTCTTGAGGGAACTGGATAGAATTTAAGTTATTAAGTTTAGTTGTAGTTAGTGAATCTGCGAAACCAGAGAAAACTCAGCTGCAACGTATTAGTTTTCAAGAAAGCCTTGTACCTCTACAGCTGAAACAAAAAGACAGGAATTAGTTTAGTTTATTTCCCTTTGCAGGTATTTTTGTAAAGCACAACGAGGGAGCTTCCCCTCCTAATTTGAAGAGCACTCATTGCGTAGTGTACATAGGCTGTTCGTAGCAACTCTTACTCCAGAGGTGTTAGTTGTTACGCCAACAACTAGCATCAATACTGTGAATGTTGTAAACATCTTATTTCATTAGAACAGAGGACGACACCAGATTACACATCATTAATTACAAATTATGCTTGCAGTTTTCAGTATGTAAATTTGTGTGCATGAATAAGAAAAGCACCCCAATTGGCATGAATAGGTGCATTAATAGTTTATGAACAGGTATAATTACAATAGATTCTCAAAATATCACAGCAAGGGCTTACCTCTGAGGTGTAGTGCCCGCCCTTTTCAATTTACAGTGAGGAATTCTATGGACTGCCTCCAACAGTCCCGCCACACCTAAATCACGTCCAATATTGCCATGTTCAACACTCCAACACCTTCCAATGTCCATGCCTAGCTCTGGTTTTCTCTAGCCCTCCTCTTCCAACACCATTCGACCCCTTATACTCACGTTTTAAGGTCTATATCCTCCTAAAACTGCCCAAAATCATGTTTTTATGGAGTTCATTGCTCACATTTTTGCCCTATATGCCATACTTGGTCTCTGACCTGCAAATTTGGACAGCCAGAGGTGGGACACCATGCCTTGTAGACTGTGTAACATACCTGCACCCTTCCTTTGCATACCAAGCGATGCCCATTTAATTCGGGCTGTCTCCCTTGCTGGGTCACAAGTATAAATGCCACGACCCAACTCAATTCACTATTTAAATTCTTTTATTTATTTATTTTATATTTTTCTTTCATTTTTATTTTGATTTTATTTTCTTTCATTTACTTTTAACTTATTTATCACATTGTTTCTAATATGAATGTTTAGGAATGTGAATAAGTCATTTCAGTCGGCAATCCCCTCATTATGGCCTTATTTTATTTTCCGCACCTTAAAAATGAATTAGACAAAGGAGTCCATCGCTAAAACATTTATTGACACAGTCAATAGAGCTTGTGAATCCGTTGACCTGCTATCGATGGCTCCTATAGAACATTTACGGGGAAGTGAGAAGTTTATGACCATCCGTCTAGAGTGAAGTGACCCATTATAGATCAAAGACATTACTTGCAATTGATAGGGAAATTCATAGTTGGGTGATCTATCTAGAGTGACTCAACCTCCTGGTTAGAAGGTGGGGTTAAAAGGCTTAAGGATTATTCTCAAGATAAGTTTCTAGGTGCGCTCTCGTTGCACCCTTGGCACCTCTAAAACCATTCCAATTCTCATACACACACATCACCACAAAACTGTCATTACTTGGTTAGTCCAAAACATAATGTATACCCATGTTGTATACTAAAATGAAACCGTTTCAATCAGCAAATAACTTTCAATTACATGACAATTATAATAATTAATGATTAAAGTGCTAAATCTAAAGCATCAATCATGAAATCCATACAACATTCAAAATGTCAAGCATGATAGCAGTTTCAAAGTTAACGTTTTCGCCGTAGTCCAAATTACATTGGGACATCAAGCCTTTAACACAAAGAAGTTATAAAGTTTGTGAGGATGTGACATGTGCCTTCTTTTCATCAACCTATGTGGCATCTTTGAGATCATCATCCCAATGTGCTGTTAAGAGTTTGACGTTATTCAAGAGTTTGTTGATCTTGTAGCCTCAAGGCACCATGCATATAACTATTGAATTTTTAGCTTGTCTATAGGTAAGGTTGCTTCTCTTGACTAACTAATGAAAATTATACGTGGTCCGATTCCTCTTTGTAGTAGAGGAATTGGTAACTTGTGAAAGGAAGTGAGTGACAAATATCCTCAACTCTAGTGCTTCTTTGCCATGCCACATCCACCAACCAATAGGATTGTTTGAACTAATGCAGCTCTACCCATCCTCACCTATGGTTTACTGAAAGTTGGACCACATATATTGACAAAGGCTAGCCACTGTGTACAATATAGTAGACTCATCAATATACATTTTTGGAAGGGCTTTCACTAGCTCTTCTTTCACCCCTTCATGAGATAGAGACACTCTCCCAAGCCTAACTACATACTATTTGAGATTTAAAGCATAGGTTGCCATATGCAGTAGGGTGTTCATAATGTTCCACTATCACATCACAATGAGCCTAATATACTCATAAAATTCCAAAGTAGGATCCTTACTATGAATGGCTTGCTTCATTTTCCCATTTCAAAAATATCTCCAAAGTTAGGAGAGTTTGTATCAACATATCTTATGACTCATAGAATAGATGAGATGGAGTAAACATATTTGGAAATGCAAACAAGTTACAAGAATGCAAACATATTTTCAAGTGCAAACAAGTTACAAGAATGCAAAAATATTTGCAAGTGCAAACAAATTAAAAAAAATTATTTAAAAAAAAAAATTAAGACTCAAATGATAAAGAGTGAATGCTATTATAAAGAATGAAAATAATTGATGATTATAATACTAATATTAGGATTCAACTACATAATTTTTGAGTCAAACTCATTGACCCATATTTAATTAGTGAAACTTCACACAAACCCATTGTTGGAGTTTCAATTCGCACCTCTGGAATGCGAATTAGAAACAAACAGTTATGCACAGATAAACTGCTCTTTGAATTAGGAGGGGAAGCTCCCTCTTTGTTGATATTGCTTAAAGAAAGTAAACTAAACTAATTTGCCAATCTTTTTGTTCAGCTAAGAGCACAAGGTTATAAAACTCTAGCACCATAGCTGAGATTTTCTCTTTTGAATTTCAACTATGACTAAGCCTACTCTAATGATGTTTCTAACTACTCAAGTAAACTTAGAGCTTGAGAGTTAGAAATGAACAAGGAATGATTCTTTGACACAAATACTTAAACAAACTTTCTTCCAGCACACATCTACTGTACTTTTAATGCAAGCTGAAATAAAGATTATATAAGTGAAACACATAGAACGGAAACTTAAGAGTAGATCAAAGCAACAAAGTAGGCATAAGATTTCCGTTTCTCAAATTTCAAGTAACAAAGATTACACTTCTAGGACAGCAGGATTGTAGCAATAATAGGCTTACAGTTTAGCGATCAACCAGAATACACTTGACACAAAACACATAAAATGAACAACTTGCAGCATTACAGGCTTACAAACTTGCTCTTACACTAAGTGAACAAACACTAAATAACAAAGTTGTAGGCAAAAGTAGGCTCAACAATTTGCTATCATAATAACAGTTAAAAAAAAATGGGCAAGGCTGCCCTTATTTATACACAAGCTTAGGAGTAGGGAACCCTAAAATCTCCTTGCTTTTACAACCAAGACTTGCCAACATGCAAGCTTTATTTCTAAAACTAGAACACGATAACCATCTAACAACGTATGAAAGCAAAAATTAGGGAAAGTGCCAACTATTACAACTTGATTAGTTCTCTTTCACAAACAATGGATAAGGATGAGACAAGAATTGAAAGAAAGCTCGGAGAAAGCTTCAAGTTCACTACTGCTTTAAATCTATCTTTGGAGATTTTTGCTGTCCTGATAAGATAACTCATCCATTGGTATTTTGGGAAACTATATTCGTCAAAAAGCTGGTGATTGCCTCATTGTTAGGGGCATTAATACTATCTAAGGCAATATTCCGTTTTTCCATGATTTCCTCGTCTTCTACAATCGAACTTAGAAAATTTTTGACCTCTTCAGCTACTTTATCAAATCTTGCTGACATCACTACAATTTGATTCATCTTGTTGGCAATAGGATCAAAGATTCTGGAATTCTTCTTCTCTTTTAGCCCCACTTCTATGCAACTCTTTTTCTGCATTTGTCCTTCTTCATGTGCCACACCTTTTCACATTCTTCAAGAGAGATGACCAAATTTTCTGACCAAGGTGGTATTGAAAAGCACTTTTCAACAATGTCCAACTTGAGGCTGCAAACAACTCTTCCATCTGCTGCTTGAATTTCTCATGTTGCTGGGTTGTATGCTTGATACAAGCGATTATGAACTTAAGACTTTGCACTGAGATAGGAATTGATGTTGCTGCAAGTAATCCAGAATGACCAAGATGTTTGACTGCAACATTGCCCGCGTCTTCTAGAGACACAAATAGAACACTAGTCTAATATGATGCTAATCAATCTCAAAAGTTTTGATGATATCATGATACAACACTAACTTGGTTCTGAATTCAATGGGAGAGTACTCCATGCTGAAAAACTTGAAGTTTGACTGTAAACTCAACTATGCTCAGACAAGTTTTGCACAAAAGCTAAAAATAGCTTTGCTGATTTTTCTTCTTCAAATGAGCAGATTTTTCAAAAATAATTTGAGATATAGGTTTTGTAGAGAATCTCGTTGCAAGAAGACCCAGATCGTTTGTTTTTGAAAATTGTTGATGGCTGGTTGAAAAAGTAGAAAACCTAATTTTTGAATTTTTCTTGAAAAAAACTGAGAGTTGGGTTTTGTGTAGAATCACGTTTTGAATGAACTGAGTTGATTAGTTTTTGAAAATACTGAAGATTTCTTGGACATGTGTGGAAAAAAGCAGTTTCTTGAAAGTTGAAAAATTCTTCAAAGTTGTAGAGAATTGAAAACCAAGCTGACCCAGATTGTTGAAATTGGAAAATATTGACCCCCTTCTTCTAAAAATTGATGCCCTGGAGAAACAAAGCATGAAAAAGCGAGCCTCTGTGTGAGCTCATCTGGAAAATATGAAGAACTCTAAAAAATACCAAGTTTTGACCTCTGAATCTTGATTTGAAGAAAATTATTTGTTTTCTCCTTTCTTGCTCTTGGACGCCACCAGCAAAAATTTGTGAATAATGAATGCAAAGGCATTCTTAAATAGGTTTTGAGGATAAATAAAACCCTTTATCTCCAGCTTTAAATCTTTCAAAGCCAATCTTGAGCCAGCTTCAATGAATGTAGACACTTATTTTACTGATGCATGATGAGAATTGAAATTTTTTCTAAGGCATGAAAACTTGGGCACCTTTGGCTAGCAGATTTAGCCATTTTTCTTGAAATTTCAACTATTGCTTGATCTTTTGACCTTAGTTTGATCTTGATTTCCGGATGCCAGATTGATCCTATGAACCGGCTGATGATCTCGTTACAAAGCCTGGTCAAATTGGAGAAGATTATCTTGGAGGCAATGTCTGCTAAAAACATCATTTGGACTCCCAAAATCATGGGTGGCCCTGGCTAGCTGGGGCACCCATGGCTCCCAGTGTTAGCCATTTTTCTTGATGTTCTTCAATTTCTGTGTTTTCTCAAATCTTCGGATGAATTCTCGTTTCTGGGCGTTCCAGAGGTCCGATGATCTAACTGCTAGATTTGTTGGATAGCCTGATTAATTCTGAGGGGGGTCTTTTGGAAGTGACTAGCTTGGAAAAGCAGTTTCAGGGGGTCAAAAGCTTGGACGCCCCTGACTACCTGGGGCGCCCAACTCCTCCAGAGTTGGAATATTTTCAAAGATTTTTATCTTTCTTTTGACTTTTCTCTGCCCGTTTGATTTGTAATATCTGATGACTGGAAAATTTGATGAGTTCACCGTTGATTTTGTTGAAGAGCCTACTGAAATTTGAAGGAATGTCATGAAGACTGCAAACCCTATTTTCAACTTTTAGGCACTCAAATCCTTGGGTGCCCTTGGATACTTGGGGCACCCAAAGTCTCAGACTTGAGTCATTTTTTCGGCATTTTTAACCTTCAAACTTGATCTTCCATGTTTTGTCCTCTATTTGATCTACAGTTGCGGGTGATTGATGAATCCGACGATCTTGTCGAGATATTCATTGAAAAGCTCAAAGAATCCTGAAGAAAATGACCAGTCTGGCAAATCCTAACAGTCGGATTAGGTCCTCCAAAACCCTAGGCGCCCCTGGCTACCTAAGGCACCTAGAGTTCCCAGACTTAGAATATTTTTAATGATTTTCCCCAATTTCTAGTTTGCTCTTTGATGAAGACTTCTTCATTCAATCTGAGATTCTAGTTGATTGACTGATTTGATGGTCTTGTTGCTAGATTTACTATGGAGGCAGAGGAATTCTGAGCAAGATACCTTAGGAGAACAAACCCCAAGAACAACATTTGACAGGGTGAAATGATGGGCGCCCTTGGCTAGAAGGGGCACCATTACTCTCTAGAGATAGTTTTTATTTTGCATTTTTCAACTTTCCACTTTCTCCTTCACTTTCCGCTTCGTGCTTGGCTGAGCAAGATACCTTAGGCGCACAAACCCCAAGAACAACATTTGACAACTCGAAATGATGGGCACCCCTGGCTAGAAGGGGCACCATTACTCTCCAGAGATAGTTTTTATTGTGCATTTTTCAACTTTCCACTTTCTCCTTCACTTTCCTCTTCGTGCTCGGCAGCCGAAGATTGAAAAATGAGTAACACAGAGAATCCCAGGCGCCTTGACTAGGCAGGGGAGCCTTAACTCTCCAGACTTAGTCAAAATTTTGCAATTTTCATGAATTCACATCATCCCTCCTTCATTCTCCGTTCTCTGTGCATGTTCATCATTTCTCATCTTCTGTGCAGTGCTTGAGACTTTCAATCTGACACTTGACAATTTGACCAACCTCCATTGATGAACTCAAAGCTCCTATTTTAGCTTTTGAAAAAGCAGAATAGACCCACTAGGGCAAAACTAATCTTTTGACAATTTTGACTGGACCAACCTAATGAGGAAGTATTTTCAACCAATCCAAATCAGTTTGAACCCTGGAAGCCAGACTTTCTATTTTTAGAGAATTTTGCCAACATCCATTTGAGAAGAAACCTAGAAAAAAATCTATTTTTAGAAACTTTCTATTTTTAGAAAATTTTCTAAAATTTAGGGCTGAAAAACTGAGATCTGGATTTTGTAGAGAAGGTCACTCTGAGTAGACCCAAATCCTCAGATTTTGAAAATTTTGAGTTTTTGACCTTCATGTATGACATGCAAAATCCATTTTTCGACCTTTTGACAATTATTAACAAGACTTTTGACCATTTCTTCAAAATGCCTAAGTGTAGCAAATTTTTTAATTTGGGATACAACACCCATCTCTCATGAGAATGAATAGTCCACTTATCTCTCATTGAATCTAGGTGATGCTTGTTGGGAATTAAGGTGTCTCAACCTTTGCCAATTCCTAGAATTATTTATTTATTATTTAGCATCTTCCCATAATTAATTGGGCATTATCATATTTTATTTTATTTAATAATTGTGCTCATATACCACATGTCGATACTTTACTTGCATGGATAATGTAATCATTCTAACAAATTATAAGATATATATCATATTTTGCATGTAGACACCTCTGTGAACATCATCATCTCAAAGTGGCCATAATCCTTCATATTTATGCCATTGTCAATAATGATAGCCAAAAGAATTTGGTTGTCTTTATAGACAAAAAAAAAGTTCACTAAATTTGTACAATAGAAGTAATGCATATATAACATCAAACAAAAAGCAAATAGTGGAAAACAAAGACAATACACAATATTTTCACCCATGAAAACTCTTTCAAGTAAAAAACCCAACATAGTAGAATTTCAGTATTGCACAAACTTAATCGTTCTCGAGTACAATAATGAATGTTTCTTACTTCACCCTTAAGATGTGCAGATATGAATAGGTAATGAAAGTGATTTTACATATTGCATGAAATCATGCAAAAGATACACACGAGTGCTTTAAATTATGGGTGAAAATAGAAAATACCCAAAATAACATCCAAAAAAATTTCAACGAAAATGCTAATGCATTTTTTTGATCAATTTTGTAGGGTTGATCCCATCTAGATTGTTGATCCATCTGGACTATTGATCTCATTGAAACTATTACACATTAAAAGTATACTAAACTTATCCAGTAGCCTTTTGTTGGCATTTCAATTTGCACCTCTGGAGTGCGTATTGGAAACGGATGGCTATGCACAGTATTAACTACTCTTCAAATTAGGAGGGGAAGCCCCCTCTTTTGCTAATATGCATAAAAAGTAAAGTATTCTAAATTTCTATCTTTTTGACTCAGCTGGTAGAGGCACAAGGTTATAAAACCAAGAACATTGCAGCTAAGGTTTTCTTTGGTTTCCGCAGATCTTAACTACAACTAGGCTAATGCTAAAACTATCCTATCTCCTCTAGACAAACAAAACAAGAGGAATTAGGAACAAGTGGGAATGGTTGATGATAAACTCTATCTCAGGATTCCCAAGGAGGTGGAACACTCTATCTGAGGTGTAGGCTGAAATAAAGGTTATTGGAAACAACATGAAACGACAAGCTAGTTCTTAGGATTCCCAAGGAGTTAGGATACCTATCCGAGGTGTAGGCTGAAAGTAGATTACTGGAAACAAACATTAAACAATAATCTTTATTTCTAAATTCCCAAGGAGGTAGAATACCTATTTGAGGTGTAGATATTAAAGAAGTATTATTAAAAACAACATCAAACGATAATCTTTATTTCTAAATTCCCAAGGAGGTAGGATACCTATCCAAGGTGTAGATATGAAAGATTATTAAAAAAAAAAATTTGGGGCAGCAAATTGCATTATGAGAGACACACACAATAAACGATCAAACCAGTTTTATATTAGACAAAGTGAACTAATACATAATAGCAATATTGCACGGAAAGGTGGGCACAACAATTTGTTATCACAGCAAAAGTTAAAATACAATGAGCATGGTGCTCTTATTTATAGAACCTCAAAAGAGTAGGGAACCCTAAAATCTCCTTGAGTTAACATTCAGTCTTGCAAGCATGCAAGATTTATTACTAAGTCTAAATGTATGCAACTTAATAGTTAACTGGAAAAACCACCTCAGTTAACTGATTCTAAACTAAACTAATTGGACCTTGTAACACGCAAGTCCTTATTGATATGAGAGTCAATTGATAAGCAACATCAGTTAACTGAAACCTAACTGAAAGCTCCATATGTACATAGGTATCTCCAAAATAGACATGCAAATGGTGGGACAGCGAGTTAACTTGGAAATAAGCAACAAGTTAACTACTATGTCTAATGTCTATCTTGAAAAAGGTGGGACGTCCTAATTTTGTAGTTCATTGGCTGCGATTACGAGCAATTAACTCCTCCATCAATTTGTTAACTGCTTCATCATCTGGAGGTTGTCACATGTTTCAAATGTCGGTTTATTGCTTGTCAACAACTTGAGCAATCCAAGAAATATCTGCACACTTCAACTGGCAGTTCACTAATTGGTAACTTTGGCGGCTTTGTAACTAGAGTGATGATCCCTGTTTCTTCTACAGCTTGATGCTTCTGACGCTTTTCTTGATTCTTCGCAACTAAAAAGTGTTGCATGATGAAACCGCGAAGTTTGACTGCAAACACTCTAGTTGTGAGAAATGCACACGAACTCACTGCACACACAGAATTCCAATAGTATTCAACCCTCTAAACTGGCCTTGAAAGGCTATCAGCTATATGAAGTATTGTTGTGACCTTTTCACACATCGCCCCATTCAAAATGGGGACCCCCTTTTTTTTTGCTCCATTCTGGTCTTTTGGGCTTTGTTTTCTCTCTCTCTCTCTCTCTCTGTCTCTTTTTGCTGTTTGCCTTTTCGGGGATGTGCTTGTTTATGAGCTTAAAAGTGAAATTTTGGCCAAGCCTGAGAATTAGGGTTTGTATTTCTCTGGTCAATCTAAAGTCAAGTGAAGTGAATGAATTGAAATCTGAGACTGACGTTGATGTCATTGAGCTTTCAACAAGTTTCCACTGAAGTTTCATCAAATTCTGGCAACTTACTATTTTTAGTAAGTGTGCAATTCAGGGTGTTTCTTCAACATTCTTGAAGTATAAACAGTCACACTGCATCCAGAGTGTATCAAGCTGCTCACTGGCAAAATTTGAACGAAAACAGACAACTTACTATTTTTAGCATTCCAACTTCCAGAGCAGATTTCAAGGTTTGCATGCGAAGTTTTTCAATGCATGTCTGAGGATTCCTTCTGGGTTTTTTGAAACCTTCGCGACGATATAACATGCAAAATGAGATGACAACTTTTAGAATTCAGCCTTCGGAGGCTATTTTTAGGGTTTGCATGTCAAAGTTTTCAGCGCATGTCAAGTGATTCCTTATGGGTTTTTCAAGGGCTACGCAGTGGTGTGATATGCAAAGCAGGACGATCAATTTTTAGAGACTTACTATTTTTAGCAGGTGCATTCCGACAGCTCTCTCCTAGCGCATAAGAATTACAAACAAGGCGAAATGCAACAAAAATGAGGTCAAACGGAGGTCATTTGATATGCATGCAGGTCAAATTAGGGTTTCCAGCTTCGGGACCCAAAAAGAGGGGTAAAAGGTCAGAATTTTTGAAAACCCGTGTATCCCACTGTGACCAGCATCTTTCAAGCTATCCACTGGTAAAATTTGAAGGCAATCGAAGCACTTACTATTTATAGTAAGGCATTCCAAAAACTGGCTAAAAATAGTAAACCAGCAGCAGGCGCCAGTGTCAACGGGCAGGTCACCCGATGAGGAGCACGTCATTCGAATTTCTAGTCAAACGGAGTTGGGGAAGTCTCAGAAGCAGGCAGTGACTATAAATAGTAAATCATCTTCAGAAATGGGCTAAAAATAGCAGGTCAGCTCAGGATGGCAGTGTAAACAGGCTGACAAGGTCATGAGAATCCTATGCTCAAAATTTCAAATTGATCTGAGCTTCAAAAGTGTGAAAATTGAAGGACTTACTATAAATAGTAAGGTATGGAGAAGCTGGCAGAAGGTAAAAAAAACGCCTAAGTCTGGAACTTTGTCCTCCTGCCTATGCCAGATGTGCCCACTTCAGTTGGAGATGTTGAAAAATTTCTAAGTATTGGAATATCCTGCAGGACCTTGAAAATGCGCCCATCCTCAGCTGGGAATCAAGAGAAATATTCTAAGTCTGAGTCTCGTCCTGCTCCCTAGGCCAAATGCGCCCTCAAGGTAATAGCATGTCAAGAAAATTCCTAAGGCATAAGTTTCGTCCACCTCCATGGGTGAAATGCGCCCATCCTCTAGCAAGTATGGAATGCGCCCATGTTAAGAAGCTCAAGGAGAAGTCAAAGATAAGTCAAAGGCGTCAATGTGAAATCCTCCACCCCCTTTGAAATGCGCCCATCCTTCATCAACCTCTAAATGCGCCATGCAAGCTAGGAAGAAGACAAAATTTTAAAATCCTTCTCACCATGCTAAATGCGCCCATGTTTCAAAACAAGTCAAAGAGTCAAAGGTGTTGTCAAAGATGTTTCATCCACCTCCATGGGTGAAATGCGCCCATCCTCCACATATGCTCAAATGCGCCAAGTTTAGAAGAAAGTCAAAGGAAGGTCAAGGGCATTAGAAGCTTCATCCTCCTCATATGCTAAAATGCGCCCATGCAAGATAAAAAGGAAATCAAGGCGTGGTGCATGTAGAGAATATTCTAAGTGTTGACTTTCCTCTCTCCCTTTTGAATGCACCAAGTAAAGAGTGAGTGTGGGGTGAAAAGTGGTAAACAAGGTGAAGGTGGTGAAATAAAATGACCTTGGCATGGGCAATGTTGTGACCTTTTCACACATCGCCCCATTCAAAATGGGGACCCCCTAAATTTTGCTCCATTCTGGTCTTTTGGCTTGGGTTTCTCTCTCTCTCTCTCTCTGTCTCTTTTCTGATGTCTGCCTTTCGAGGATTGTGCCCGCCTTTGAGCTTAAGCGTGAAATTGACCAAGTCTGAAAATTAGGGTTTCATCTTTCCTGGTCAGTCCGAGGTCGAACAAAGTGAATAAATTGAAAACAGAGCTTAACATTGTTGTCAGCATGCTTCCAGCAGGCTCTCAGCAAGTTTTCATCAAATTCCGAGTACTTACTATTTTTGGTAAGTGTGCAATTGCAGGCAATCTGTCAGCATTTTTAAGATTCCGACAGTCACACGGCATTCAGAGCACATCAGGCTGCTAGCGTGCAAAATTTGAGCTGAAACAGACAACTTGCTATTTTTAGCAGTCCGGCTTCCGGGACAAATTTCAGGGCCTAGATGCAGAGTTTTTCTTTGCATGTCTGGATATTCCTTCTGGGTTTTTCAAGACCTTCGCAATGGTGTAACATGCAAACCAAGGCGACGACTTTCAGAGTCCAGTATTTCGGGGCTATTTTTAGGGTTTGCATGTCAGGCTTTCTTTTGCATGTTGGATGATTCCTTGTGGGTTTTTCGAGAGCTTTGCAGTGATATGACATGCAAACGGAGATAATCACTCAGTAAGGAACTTACTATTTTTAGAAGGTGCATCCTGGCAGCCGCCTCCCAGCACTTTAGAATCACGAGCTGATCGCAATGCAGCAGAAACGAGGACAAACAAAGATCATTTGATATGCATGCAGAACAAATTAGGGCCTGAAAAGAGGGGTAAAAAGTCAGGATTTTCGAAAACCTGTAATGACCCTTTTTTTGGTGAAAGCACTTGAACCCGAAACTTGCATTCAACGTGTTTCTCAAAGAGACATTAGAACTTTAGAGATCAATAAGTTTAGTGATAAAATCTAATAAGACTAGAGATAATATAAATATTCCATTTTTATCAGAGAATTATTTATTTCTTCCAATCACTTCTATGAATGATTCTTCTGTAATGTGTTTCATAAGTACATCTTTCAAAATCTCCTAATGGAATTCTATATCATAATGAATGAATAGAGTAGTTATTATTTATTAAGCTCAATAATTGCTGCAAGCATCATTATTGTAAACTGTTTATTACATATATCTAAATATACCCTTTCCGGTTGTTATCCTATCATTCCAACTCACAATGACTACCCATTCTCATAAATTAATCATATGCTAGACCTACTATTCTTACCTTCTACCATTATTATGTTAATCTATATTCTCATAGAACTCATACCTGGTCAGTGGTGGATTTGTATGAGCCTTACATATATCTTTATGCTTTGCACAAAATGCTTGTGTCTCTTGGAATAGAGTTTCCCCCCCCAAGAGGTGTGTCCTCTAGTCAATCACTCCACGTTAAGCATCATTTGTAGAAACATTAAGCGCTCATGTCCTTAGACTTCCATAATCGACCCGATACATGAAACTATGATTAATTAGCAGATGTTGATCAACGTGGTTGCAATTGTTCAAATATGGGCAGAAAATGCTCGATTCAATAATACAATCTATAGATAGATGTTCTGACGGTGGCAGATAGTCTTGGTTTCGTTGTATACACCTCCAATATCTATTCGTCCTTTGTTAGATGGTGCGACAGAGAAATGTATGGCGGCGGTAATGATCTTTTATAGCTTTACCACTTGATGTGTATAGACGTGTCCATACTTGACCCGCGATTGCATATGGAACATGTAGCTCCATTCTTTGTTGCAATAAATGCGGATGGATTGCAATCGACGTCCATTCATTCTTTCACCTAGATTCATCGCTTCCTTCTCCCCACACTTGGGAATGAATCTAATGCTAGATGAGACCGGTTGATGGTTATAGAATGATATCTCTAATTGCTTAATAGGCTTCACCCTGTCTGCAACTTATTGGCAATGCCCGACAATGATTATATTTCTTCGACTTCGTCTTGGCCATTGAATACCCGTGAGTTTCCCTCTCCAATCAAGTTTCATATAGACTTTATATATAGAATACCTACCTAAAGTTTTTTATCGATCTATAGTTGTCTCCATACTTCCCGCAATTGATGTATTCCTTCAGCAATGATTATTATCTTATTCACTTCCTGGTCTAGCCGGATTCACCTGTAGAGTCCTGTCAGACATGATTCTCCTAGCGGCCAACGTTTTCCCGTATAGCTATTCTAAATACAAGATCTTACGCCTTTTTGTTTTCATATCTTTTCCATACCCCCCCTCAACCAAAGTGAAGATTTCACTTAAATATCCTGATCATGCCATTGGGACGTGACTTTCAAAATGTCACTTATTATTATGCTTAATGATTATAATTTATATTGATAATCATAATCTTATAGTTTAGGATTAACATTATTTTATTAACTTATAATTTGTATTTTGATAATTATAATGTTATATTTTATATTCATTTATATTTTAATAACCATTATATTCAGAGCTGTTATAATTATAATATGTTTTTGTTTCATTTTAATCTTGTATATTATTATTCATATATTCGTATATTTACCATATTGTTTGATCTTAGTTATATATTTGAATACTTAGTATATCATAATATTCATGATATTTAAATTATTACTTGTTTAGGTAATATTATCCTAGATAATTATAATTATAATAATAATAATACTGAGATTACTTACATTTCTATTTTGATATTTATTTGATTTTGCTATTTGTACTTCAGTGTTATTTTGGTGCTATGATTTTGGGGACATGACAAAACCGGTGTAAACCACCGCGATCAACATCCTTCAGGCTATCTGCTGGTAAAATTTGAAGTCAAACGGAGCACTTACTATTTATAGTAAGTCATTTTGGAAACAGGCTAAAAATAGTAAATCAGTTGCATGCGCCGATGCCAGCAGTAAGGTCACGTGGTGAGGAGCGCCTCATTCAAATTTCAAGTCAATCAGAGTTGTGGAGATATTAGAAGCAAGCAGTTACTATTAATAGTAAATCACTTTCAGAAATGGGCTAAAAATAGCAGGCCAACTAAAAATAGCAGTGTCAACATGGTAACAAGGTCGTAAGGATGCAGTGTTTGAAATTTCAAATCGTTCTGAGCTTCAGAGATGCAAAATTGAGAGACTTACTATAAATAGCAGGGCATGGATAAACTGGCGAAGACGAGAAAAAAATTCTAAGTCTGGAACTTCATCCTGCAGCCATGCCAAAATGCGCCCAAGTTGATGAAGAAGCATAAAAAAATTCTAGCATTGAGCTCGTCCTCCTCCTAGGCCAAAATGCACCCATCCAGCAAGAAAGTCAACATTTCTTATCCTCCTGCCTAGCCAAAATGCGCCCAAGGGAAACTGGAGAAAGCATGAAAATATTCTAAGGCAAGGAATTCGTCCTCCTCCTAGGCCAAAATGTGCCCAAGCTAGAGAAAGTCAAAGAAAGTCAATGCTTTTCATCCTGCTGCTAGGCTAAAATGCGCCCACCTTGAGAGTTGAGTAGCAAAAAAATTTTCTAAGTGTTGAATATCCTCCTCACCCCTCCAAATGCGCCCATCCTCCTCCTAGGTGGAAATGCGCCCAAAAGAGAAGTCAAAGTGGTCAACGTTTTTCATCCTCCTCCTAGGTGGAAATGCGCCCAAAACAAGCCATGTGAAGACAAAAAAGGGGAAGTTGAAGAGTCATCCTCCTTGCATGCCTAAATGCGCCCAAGTTGAAGTTGTAAAAGTAAATGAAGGGTGGTAAATGAGGTAAAAGGTGTCGAAAATATTTCCCAAGGCGTGGTGAAGTTGAATATTCTTCCTCAAGTCCTATATGCGCCCAAGGTGATATGTGTTAGAAAATATTGCAAGGTGATGGAAATTAATGTTGCCTAGGCGTTGGAAGTGAGGTCTTCTAGCAAGGGTAATGTGCGCCCAAGACACAAAGAGGAGAAATTTAAATATGCTAGATGATGTGATGAAAATTTTTCCTAAGGCGTTGGAGCTTCAAGTGAAAATGTTTTTCAAGTGTCAAATAAAACGCAAGGTGGTAAGAACAAAATTGCTAGGCGTTGGAATTGCAAGATAATGAACCAATTTTTCCTAAGGCATTGAAGATGTTGGAGGATAAAATATGCTAAGCGCCCTCATGAAATATTTTCTAAGAGGAGTTGATGAATTTTCTCTCACAGGCAAAGTGATCAAAGCTAAATTTTCCAAGTTGAAATTTTCCCAAGATGAATTGCCAGTAATGAAGTCAGGATGCTAGCATTGCAGGATAAATTTAAAAATTTCTCAAGTCAGAGCAACACAGGATGATCACAGATGAAGAATGGATTTAAACTGGTGGAATATTTTTTCTAAGGTTCAAAATTTAAAAATTAAATGAACCCATTCGTTGGGTACCCATGGATTCATCGCGTTCTGGAGAAAATTTTCTTCTGGGTACTGAACATTTGTGATGATAGATGGATTTCCATGTCTTTCGCACTTCGCCAACACTATTTCAGTGAAGAATTTAATCAGTGCTCAAATTGTGAATTTTCCTAAGGAAAATTTTAAAATCTTCTAAGGCAAATTTCAATAAAATGACTTTTGAAAGGAAAATGATTCGAATGATGAATTCAAAATGAGTTGCCTAGATGATTTTGATCCAGTTCTTCACAAGTGAATTTTCCAGAGCGGAAGAGAAGTAAAATTCAAATTCAAGTGACAAAGCTCCGACTGGTGAATTAAAAGGATGAATTTAAATTAAATTTTTCGAAAGTAAATTAAAAGATGCCAGTGAAAGTTGAGCTTCTAGAAGAGCAAGATTCCTGACGTCGAGAGACAAGTGTCAGAAATACCAGAGAGGGAAAATTCGAATTCTTGAAGTGGAGTAGTGGAAATTAAATGTACTGGCTATAATTGGCTCCTTCTAGAATTCGATTTTTGGCTATAAAATTGAGAAGTTTCTCACTTGATTTTCACAGCTGGAGAAGTGCGAATTTGCTCTGAAGATTGTTGCTAGGCATTGCTTGAGGAGTTCGAATTTTTGCTGAGGCTGAAGTGTTGTTGAAGTGAAGTTGAGAAGGACGACTTGAGTTGGTTGTTGAGTTCCAAAATCTGAAGTGAAGAAATTTGAATTTCAAAGAGGAGTTTGCTAGAGTTCGAACTTATTGCTGAAGTTCGATTTGTTGCTGGAGAGTTTGCTGAGGCTTGAAGAAATTGTATTGTTGAAGCTAAGAAGGAAGGCTTGAGCTGCATAGAATATTGCTGAAGTTCTAGATTGCTGAAGAAGTACGAATTTGTAAGAGTAAAGCTTCCAAAATCTGAAGTTGCTGAAGGTGCGAACATACTGATTTGAAGAAGTACGAATCTGAAGATTGCTGATTGCTAGTGTGAAGTGCGAATTTACATTTGCTGTTTGAAATTTGCTGAAGCTTGCTAAGTGGTTGAGGCTTGAATTTGTTGAAGAAGGAAGTTGAGGTTTGCAAGCAAGAAATAACATTGCAAATTCTTGAAGTTGACTGGCAGCCCCTTGCACTATATTTATTTATTTTATAAGTTAAATTGTTGATGAATGTTTATTGTCCTGCAGATGGCTGAGGCAAGGGCGACTGGCAAAGATAACAATGGTGCATCCAGATAGGCTGTGATCAAGAAGCTGAGCAAGACATTCATGCCAGAATCAAAATTCATTTCGAAGTTGGGTAGGCTGACAGATACCAACTTGGGCTCCATCAACCTAGAGACTTTAGAGAACAGAATGTTGGGGATTGGTAGTCATCGACCTTCGAACACTTCGCACAATATTGTTCCAGCAGATTATATGTAGCTGCTGGTTTCCCACCAGCCATTCAATGTTCAGAGCTGATGATGGAGTGCGCCAACTATTATGAGAAGGACCATAGATCGATCATGTCACCAGATGGACAAGTGCTAGCTAATCTCACTCCTTCAGCCATTGGTGAGGCTTTCGGGATTCCGGTGCACAGAATATGGTTTACAAGTTCAGAGAACGAGCTGAGCGAATGTACGCTTCCGCATTCGATAGATGCATGGAGACAATCAACACTCACTGGATGATCAATCCCAAGCCTTCTCGTACGTAGCTGCCGAAACAAATTATTGCAGATGACTTGAAGCAGGAATATTGTGATCTCATTATGATGCTGAGCAGAGTTTGTGGTTGCCCAAAGTCATTCATTTTTGAGCCTTGGATGTTTTATTACATCAACCTCGTGCTGGAGGGGAAGGATTATGTCAACTGGGCTGTGATGATCAGTGACAATTTGCATGAGCAGCTCCTGAGCCTGAGAAGAACGAAGACGTTCTATATGAGCTCTTACATCATCTACATGTTGGCTCGTATGACGAAGTACAGAGGAATTTCAGACAAGGAGCCTGTTGGTTGTGGCTCTCACCAGTTCAAAATCCATGAGGCTTGTCCACAGTTGCACCTGGCAAGTACCACTCATTATAAGTGTGTCAATGACGCCTTCACCATGCAGATCACGAGATTGCTTCAGGAGCGGATGCATCACAAAATCTTGAGGGAGGCCCAGGAATTGATTGAAAGGTATGAGTGTTGGTTTATTCAGTTTCCAAAGTTTTCTTACATAAGGCTGCAAGGTTTTTCGTCATATCCATATAGGCTGCCTAAGTACCCAACCGATAGAATTTTAATGCTAGAGATATCTAGGCAATTGCTCGCCTACGATAAAATTCAAAAGAAGAAGAAGAAGGGAGGTGTTGACTTCCCAATTGTCATGGGCAATTCCGACGAAGTGTGTCCTTCAATACAGGCGGCCAGAGAAGCCGAGAGTGAGCTTCAATTTTATCACTTTTCATATCACACCAGCCGACAGCACTATGATCCACATAATAACATCAAATGGGTATTGTCAGAGGAGTTTAAACACAAGGCAAATATTGAGGACTATTGGGCTGATGCATCAGATGAGATTGAAGTCAGGAAAAGAATGTTCTCTCGGTTGCCAATTACTTTGATTAGGGAGTGCGAAGTTGTTCCGGTTCTAGACTAGGTGAATGAGGACATGGATGTACATCCAGATTATGCAACAATGAGAGATACTCCGCTTCCGCTCCCAGATTGGTCAGAACCAGAAGTTTCTGACTTGGACACACTTTCTATTCCGGTCCTGACATTTACTAGAGCATGGGTTGACAGGCAAGTGAACAGGTTGAAGAGTAGGTCAATTGCTTTGACTTACAATTTGATGGGAGATCACAGGGGACCCACCACTGGCAGGAAGAAGCAGATCACACGAGGTCCAGAATCCAGAAGGAAAGAGCCAGTTAGGCAGGAGCCTATTCGGCCAGAACCTCCACGAGTTGTAGTTCAGTCACCCACGCCATTGGAGACACGTTCTCCAAGTATACAGAAGGTCTCTTGATTTGCTGATCAGAGTAATGTATTGAATCAGGTGCAGGTGGTATAGGAGAATAATCAGCCACCTCGGAGAGAGTCGGTTGGCTAGAGTGTCAACGCACCTAGTAGGGTTGATCAGCAGAATGATGAGGGGACTACTACTGACCCTCAGTTTCAGCAAGAGTTAGAGGCGGCTTTGGAGGATGATGATGATATAGTTTCAGGAGACACTCAGCCACTTGAGGACGATGAGCCTCGCCATAATGATATAGAGGTTGAACAAGTTCGAGAAGTAGAGGCACAGGAGCAGCAGCCCTTTGATATACAGTATGCAGTGCCTGATTGGCTCAGGGATAGGATGAGAAGAAGCCCTAGTGAGGAGATTGATTCCGCAGTTGAGATGGAGGAGTTCTTGAACAGGATCAGTGCACCTCCACAGAAGAAGAGAGCACGAAAGTTTTCGAAGATATCAACAGATGAGGATGGCTCTCGCACCCTTCACGTTGCCGTGCCACGGGTTGATTGTGACCGAGATGAAGCAGTACCTGAGAATTATGTGGTCACAACTTTGGACTTAGGACGCCCCACAGGTGCCCAGATTGTAGAGGAGTGTGATAACTCCTATCTTGCCCTCAAGAACAGATTATTCAGGAAGGAAGGAAAGTACAAGAAGTTGAAACGAGAGCACAAAGCTTTAATTGGATATGTACAACAGTTGTCTCGTTCTCGTGGGCAGGAGATTCCAGTGATAGAGCCTCCAGCAGAGATACCTAGAGAGTCAATCAGTGGCTTGATGGAGTTAGGGAAGATGGCACAGGAAGCAGATAAGTGGGTCACAGGAGTTCGTGCTGAGACAGAAAAGTTCATGGAGGATCTTGCTTTTGCTTTTCAGCAGGCTTCCAATATTTTGGCACGAATGGAGGCAGTTGATCAGGCTTGGGGTGATACTTCTATTTATCAGAGTAAGGTAATTGAGCGTCTTGAGGCATTGAGGCATGTTCCGTTGCGATTGTTGATTGATGGAGGCGTCATTCAGGAGAATGACAGGTACGATTTCTCTAGATGGTATTCTTCAGCAATCACGGGACGTGGTTTCTTCGACGCAGCACAGGCGGATTCAGCCAGGGTACATAAGGCTATGGCCAATATCATTGATGGAGTTCAGAATACTTTTGAGGCCATATTTGCTAGGCGGTTGAATCCAGATGAGGTGAATGCTGATAATTTGAGGGGTAGGCTGGTGCCTTTCTTTTCGGAGGTGAAGACCTTCGTACAAGATGATTTCGAGAACACTTCTACTTTCTCCGCCTTGATCCAGAGCACGCAGGATTCTTTAGTTGCTTGGAGAAAATCTTGTACAAGACATGAACATTCAGTCACGGTGTTAGAGTTCTAGCTTGATTGCATTCCACCCATTTCAGTTCAGGAGGTTGAGGCTGTGCTTGGCAAATTCGTTGAGTTAGCAACTAGAGAGAAGGAGAACGGGAATGCACTACTGGACGAGGATCTTCTAGAAGACTGATTATGGGCATTAATTGCCTTTTCCATTTTGGAAGTGAGTGGGAATCTTTGATTCATTTAATGTACCACTCCCCATTCTGGCAGTTTTTAGGGTTAGGGCTGAGGTGGCTTAATCTTAGCCACTCTGTTGATTGTAACCCTAGCCGTCTTTGGGACCGGGCTATCTATAAAAGGGGGAGTCCCCCTCATTTATAAAGCATTAGATTAGATATCATATTAGACACTAGCATTAGATTTGGAGATCAGAGTAGAGGCATTTTGTTTGATAGTATGGCATAGTGTGGAGAAGAAAGAAAGTTTTCCCTTTGAAAACTTTTGCGGAGATTGTTGTGTAACACTTTCATGATAATAGATCTTTTCATTGATGGTGGAATTCGTCTTTGTCATGGATAGTGTTGTACCCAAACCAAATTTTTTGCTTCATCAAGGCATTTTGCATTTAAAAGTCTAAACCTTGCTAATTTGATGTAAAACAAAGTTTTGGGCAATGTCAAGCATGGAGTTTTTGTCAATACTTTGTCGGTCAAAGTCAGTTATATTGATCAGAACCTGAAGCAGAGACTCAGAATGGAGCTTTTCACAATGGAGGAGCATCTCACGACGGCATTTCACATTGTACATGGTCGTTTCAATGATCGAAACGGAGTTTTCAGTGGTCAAAATACGAAGATTTTTCAAAGGAAAATTCACAAAGTGCAAGTATAGCTCAGGGGCGCCCAACTTGTTGGAGGTTAAGATCTTGCTGAAAGTGCTCAAGCATACAGTCAATCTCTTCAGAATCAGTCTGGCTATCCATCGAGCTATCCGGCGAGGCGTTCCGAGACTCACAGCTCCGGTTATCAGCGACAGAAGTTAAAATCCCTAAATTTTAGGAGGTGAGAATTTTGTTCTTTTCAGGCAAAAGCGCGCCTCTAGCCTGAGGGCGCCCATCTTGAAGCAGGGGTAAATCTCGACAGTTTCGTTGCCGGATGCAGTCAATTTGTTCACAACTAGTCTGCTTATCCGACGAGATATCAAGCATAGTCATCCGACTCTCAGAGTTCAGGCAGCAGTCATCCAAAGATCAGCTTAAAATGGAGTTTTCACGTTTCTGAGCTTCTCCGTTTATGCCCAGTGCAAGTACAGGCCAGGGGCGCTAGCTTAAAGGACCCTCCAGATGTCAGAATTCGTAGACAGAGTCTTCACAACATCAGTAGTATTCTAGTCCAGCTCCGCGACGCATCATTCAGCTTGTCGATCCGATGTTCCTGGTGGTCGTGGCAGAGATTCTACCAAGCACGTAATTTTACGGGCGAACCAACAAATGGTTTTTAGTGTATTTTCATAGTCTTAAGGCGCCCAGCCTTTAGGCTGGTCAGACGAGCCCGTTCACATTCGAAGTCTTCACGACTATTGAGCGTAATCAATTTATCTTTCCAACGAGCATAGCCGTCAGCCTTCAGCATTTGGCAGTCGCTCGTGCGTGCGAGGTCTTTAGTGTAATATTGCAAAGTGAAGATGTTCGAAAAATGGCTAAGTCTGGAACCCGTAAAGCAATTTAATCAGGTGCGCCTAATTTTTCAAGGGGTTAAACGATGAATTTTGCAGTAGTGTCTCCCAGTAGACATTTCTTCCTTGTTCAGTAGGCTTTCCGATGAATATCTCAGATCAGTCTCAGCATCACCCGGTCATCTGGAAATCAGTGTCGAAGTTGACCAGTCGTAACAGTGTTGTCAGCTATAAAATAGGGAGTTAGTAAAAAATGAAGTATCTTGAGCAAATGGACGCCTATGTGCTCAAGAGATGACTTTTCGGAATCGTTGAAGTCTCACGATGAATCTCAGAGCTTCACCCGGGTTGTCAACTGAAGTTCCAAATTTGCTTATTTATAAATAGCAATTTTCTATTTTTAGCACCCTTGCTAATTGCATGATAATAAATATTTTATTATTATTTGAGCTTCCAGTCAGTGGCAGTGCAACTGAAGGGCAACCAATCAGAGGATTTCTATTCTTGTCAGGGTTTTGAGTTCTTGCAGTTATCAAATTGGTGCGAGTTTCTTCTTGTTTAACATGGCGCATTCTTCATTGTTATTCACAGAGCTTTCAATAGAAATTCGTATTTCTCAAGAGAAAATCCAATCTTAGGAGAAGTTCGTATTTTTCAAAGAGAGATTCATATCTTCAAAGGGAAATCGAATTTTATATATTTTCAAAGCAAATTTAAAGCAAAATTCGTTTTTCTTCAAGGCAAAGGCGTATTTTCAAGCAAAATACGTTTTTCTTCATTCACAAGGCGTATTTTCAAGGGAGATTCGTATTTCTCAAACAAAGGCAGTTTTCTCATCTATTTGCAAAGGCGATTTCTCCAATCACATTCTTTTGCAGGTTAAAGTTCACAGTTCTTAGCAATTCAAAGAAATCTTGAGCGATTTTCACAGAAGAAGACATACAAAAAACGTCTTTTTCCTCCTTGGTTCTCAGATTTCTCTTAGTTTTCAATTCGCATGTTCTTGAAATTGGCAATTTAGACAAGTCTCAACATCTGGATCATTTTCATATAGCTTCCTCGAATTAAAATCGTGCGTTTGATTTTTCAAGAATTTTTAACTTCAGAATATTCGTTCTTGAGTTTCTAATTTTCTCAACTGAAAAGTCTTTGCATGGTCAAGCAGAAGTCATATTTTCGCATTTCTGACGTTCTGGGTTGTCTTAGAATCTTTTTCTGGACAAAACCCATATCTCAGATTTTTCGCTGAAAATTGCGCTTCGATAGGCTATTTTTACCCTCAGCAGGCTATTTTTAGCTTTCCAGAAAAGTTGTCAGAATATAGCCGTGTTCACAGTCAACAGGCGAGTTTTTCAGAGAACAGTACACACAGATTGAATTCAAGACCAAATTGGTTTTAATTCATGACTTCATCAGAAAAGCTGAGACCGATTTGTATCAAGCTGCAGAAGAGATAGTCGCCATCACTTCAGTTACGGAGCCGCCAAAGTTACCAGTCAGTGAAATGCTAGTTTGAGTGTGCAAAGATTGCCAAGATTGCTCAAGTTGCTGACATTCAGATGCTGATGCAGTTGACAGCCTCGTTGAGGGATTGATTTGCTCGAGATCACAGCCAGTAGACTTCAGTTTCCACCTCTCAGGATAGACATCACGCACACGAGTTGAACTGGATGTTACCCTTTTCAGTTAACTCGGAGTTGTCATTACATGCATACCTATTCTGAGATTTCGCCTTGTTTACTTGGAGTTGTATTTAGGGTTTTCGTTAACTGATGATAGTCTTCCAGTTAACATGTGTTCAATAAGGACGTGCATGCTCGCACAATTGTCCATTTTTAGATTAGATGTTTCAGTCAAACTGAGGGTAGTTTCCCAGTTGACTGTATAGTTTACTTAATTAGGGTTTGGCGCATTGCTTGCATGCATTGCAGGAACTATAGATGACACAAGGAGATTTTAGGGTTCCCTACACCTTGATGTATATAAATAAGAGCTTTTGCTCATTTGTAAATAACTTTTGCTTGAGAGAGGAATATGTGCTGTGCCCACCTTGCCCTCAATATTACTCTTTTTCGTATTTGTTCATGTGTCTTCAATATTGCAATTGATTGTTATACCACCTAGGGTTTCGAAAGATTGTGATGCTGAATTCTTTCCATAGATTAGATATCTGTTTGAACATCTTTATCATTGAAATCAATTGTTATACCACCTAGGGTTCCAAAGGATTGAAGTGATAAGGCTGTTTTGTGTTAATTTATCATTGTGATCGATCGTTATACCACTTAGGGTTTCGAGAAGTTGCAGCGGTAACTCTGTTTTGTGAATCTTTATCGATATAGTTGAAGGTTATACCACATAGGGTTTCACGAGATTATAAAGATAAAGGCTGTTTTGTGAAGGCTTTGCTGATTCGATTAAGTGTTATACCACCTAGGGTTTCATAAGATCGCCTTAGTAAATTCTTAAATCTGTTGTGCTCAATAAGCTGGTTTAGATTGAGATGATAGTTGTGCCCACCTTGCCTTCAAGTAGAGAGTCTAAACCCGCTTATCGTCAGATAGTCATCCCTGCTCCATTTCCTCATGCTCTGTTTTCTTGAGGAACCTGGATAGATTTAAAGTAGTTAGCTTAGTTGTAGTTACTGATCTGCGAAACCAGAAAATCCTTAGCTGCAACGTTCTTGGTTTTCTTAACCTTGTGCCTCTTCCAGCTGAGAACAAAAAGATAGGACTTAGATTACTTTTCTTTTCATGCATTTCAGCACAACGAGGGAGCTTCCCCTCCTAATTTGAAGAGCACTCATTGCGTAGTGTACATAGCTGTCCGTACAAACCTGCACTCCAGAGGTGTTAGATTTTACGCCAACACAATCAAAGCTCGCTACAGATGTATCTATCTCTGGGAGAGTTATTTCTGACATGGCTGGAAAGATTGGATTTGCATCAAAGATACTTTCCAAGTTATTGGGCAAGTTTCTCATGGGTGTATTCATTATCGACAAGGACTGATGACTAGTCTCTTGAGGTGGAATAGAAGGGACAAAAACTGTGGAGAAGGAATCAACATCACTGTCGATAGGAGACACAGGAGATATGGTTGATTCTGGTATTGGAGCTTCAATGTGAGGAGTTATCTCACTTAGAATGGTAGAGGTTTCAAGAACCTCTTCTTCTTCTTGCTGATCCAAAACCTGAATCTGCATTTGATTAACTTCCTTTCCCTTTAGTGTTTCCTTTTCCAATGGTTGTTCTGCAGCTCGGCTTACCTTCAACTTAATTCTAGTACCTGAAGAGGAAGCTCCTTCTTTTGATTTCTCTCTAATTTCTGACTTCAATCCCTTAGGACCAGCTGGATCATCTTCAGCCCTAACTTTGATTTTAATAGTCTTAACACCTATGCTTTTGAGCCAAGCGTTGGTGTTTGCCAAGACTGATTGAAATCTATCAAAGATAGAGACAGATTCCTTTTGAGACCACTGGATTGCAGGAATGGGCGCATTAGCAACTCCTTGTTCTTCGTATTCAGGATCTAAAACCTGCCTATCATCAATTACTCCCTCTGGAATTAAGGTCAGATTCAGATCAATAATTTGCTCCAATGTAAGTCTGCAATAATCCATTCTGTATATATCTTTTTCTGTCCGAAGGTCTGCCCAAATGTCTTCAATGCGGTGCACATGAGTGAAGGCTCTTTTAATTTTGTCTTTCATCCTTCTATAATCAAAATCTATTCTGGCCTGAAATCTTTTCAATGTTATTTCTTGAAGTTCAGTTTCCATTGCTTTGGCTCTTGAAGAAGTTGTCAAGGAATACCTCCCAATTATCAATGGATTATGTGATGAAATACTGACTCCAGTCTTGTGTTGTGAAACTTGACGTTCATGCACTACCATCAGCTACCTTCCTAGCTCCATCAGAATAATTTTATTAGTCGGATACCTTGGAAGCATAGAAGGTTGGTCTTCAAAGCAGCCGACTCTCATATAAGTAAAGGTAGGAAATTGAAGAAACAAGCAGCCATACTCATTTACTTTATTCCAAGCTGCCTCAGATACCCTGTTGTTTACCAATGCTTTGTCAAATAAACACATAAAATAACCAAAGAAAGCATCTTGAACTCTTCTATAATGCGCTCGACTTGGAATAAAAGTCAGCTGATCATAATACTCCCATACAGGCACCAACGATCTGTCACCTTGAGGAGATAGGCCTGGAAAATGCCTCAATGAAGCTGCTATATAAACCAAATATGAGTTCATATAGAAGGTAAGAGTGGTAGGGACTTGTGCAAGCTGTTCACACAAACTGTCACTGATTATTTCTCCCCAGAATATTGGATGTTGTGCTTTTCTAATAACCACCATAAACTTATACATCCAGTTTTCAAACACATTAGAAACCTTCAACCCTGCTATTCTGCTCAGAAGAGTGATCATATCATTAATTTCCTCTTTAAAATCAGACCGATACAACTTGGGTATCCGGGTCACACAAGGTCTTGATTTGAGAAGCCATTTAGAATTGATATGTTTGATACAATCATTCTTTTTCTGCTCGAAATGTTTGTGAGCACTCTTCAATGTGATCTCTGAATATGTAGTAGCATCAGGAACTCTGAAAATTCTATTGATTGTCTCAGCATCAAGTCTGATAATGTTGTACCCAAAACCAAAATTTTTGCTTCACTAAGGCATTTTGCTTAATTGAGTCTTAATCTTGTTAAAGTGTTGTCAAATGGTCGTTTTTGGGGTTTTTAAATATGGAGTTAGTATCAGTGTCATGTCAGTCTGTTGCTGAAGGAATTTAAGAAAAGTGAAAATCTGAACGGGAATCACCAAAATTTTCTATCTCTGGAGGAGGGAGCACATTCTCAAATGGGCGCCCTATCTTTTAGGGGCTCGGATCCTGTTTTTTAGGGTTTGTCACCTCCAGTAGACATTCGTCCGGCATCACGTCGGCTTCGCAATGAGCTATCAAGTCTATCAAACGGACCTGTTTCGAGCAGTTGTGGTGATACAGTGCAAAACGAGTCGGCGAGAATTGGCTACACTGGTAAAAAGCGCAACTTTTGGAAATGGCGCCCATCTTTTTGAGGTGCCAAATGAAGGTTTTGGCTAAATGCCACCCAGGATGTTTTTCTCACGTTTGTTCGACTTCGCGACGCATCCGTCAGTGGGTGAATCTGAGTTGCTGAAGTGTTTGAACCTGAGGTCAAATGTAGGGTCAAATCTTAGTCAAAATATCAGAGGAAAAAGCAAAAGAGCACATTTTGGGAAAGGCGCCTAAGCTTTTCAAACCTTTAATGCTTTCTTTCTGATGATACCAGATATTCAATGTGTCCGTGTTACGTTCAACTTTCCGTTGCCTGTCTCCGTCAGTTCAGAAGATGACTCAGCGGCTTGCAGTCGGAGTGTTTGTGATATTCTAGCCAGTTCCAAAAATGGCTAAGTCTGGAATGAAAAGAGCAGTTTCTCAAAAGGGCGCCCTTGTTTTTCACCCCTCAGATGATGTTTTCTGGGGAAATGTGCCTTTGCAGCTGTCGTCCGGAATGAAGTCAGCTCCGCAGTGAACCTGAGATCCAGTCCTGAAAGTTGATAAAATAGAAGTTATGAAGGATTTGTTTTTCCCTTCGTTCGAGATGCAGAAGTCAAAATTTGACAAAGTCTGAGAAAAAGAGCAGCTTTTGAAAAAGGCGCCTAGATTTTTAAGCCTTCAGATGTCAATTTTATGACGTGCAGTCTCAGGATATCTTTTGATCGGTTTTTACTAAGCTCTGCAATGCACCTGTCAGCCAGTCAATCGGAGAAGTCAATCAACTGGCGTCAGAGGATGAACAGAGGTCCCGGCAGAGGTTTTAGCTTAAATTTTCATGAAATTTGGCTAAGTCTGGAATTCGCTTGAGAGTTCAAAGTTGAATTTTCGAAAGTGAGTTGAATGGACGCCTTAACTGGAGTTCTGACTGCAGTTAGACTAAACGATTTCTAGGTTGTCATCTTCGGTTCAGATGTTGGCATGTGGAGTGATCTTTCAGTTTGCATGTCGAGTTAACTAGTTTGCATGTTCAGTTAACTATCTTGCATGTTGAGTTAACTTGATTGCATGTCCACTTAACTTAAGATTATCGGTGAATGTCAACTGGAGTTCACATGCATGGCGAATTTTGTTGCAATTGTGAAGTTTTAGTGAAGATGGCGCTTCATTGAGTGTCAACTGAAGTTCAAGAAGGGACGCCATATTTTGATGAAGCATTAAATTGTGAAGTAAGGCGCATTTGAGTGTTAACTTCAGTTATGAAAAGGGTCGCCATATTTAGTGCTTATTATGATGAAGCATATTTTGTGAAGCTACGCATTTTTCAAGGAATGGCAACTTTAGTTCCAAAAGGGTTGTTATATTTAGATTAAAGCATGTGAAGTTGGCGCATTCTTGAAGGCCAACTGAAGATTGAAAAGGGGCGCTATTTTTAGATGGCTTATTGCATGAAGATGGCGAATTTCTTATCTCAATCAAGATTGTTAACTTTAGTTATCTAAAGGCACGCCTTAGGTCAAATTTGTGAATCATAAAGCAAGTTTGAAGATGGCGAATTTATTATAGATTGCTAACTGAAGTCAAAATTGCATGATGAGTTGAACTGAAGATTTGAAAGGCAAACCCTAATGCATGGTGCTTTAATTAGCTTATCTCAATTCCAGTTAACTAAAATGGGGTCCAATTAGAAGCCAAGCGCACTTTTCAAGCATTCCTTGCTTAGTGCGAATTTTCAATGATGAAATTCTATATATTTCAGCAATGGCGTCCATTATTTCATCATCTTTTGCTCTGAAGCTCATATTCTTCTTGAGCGACCAGCAAGCTAAAGGTGATTCAGGTGTCCGAATTCAGCGTTCTTCGAAGCAACGAGTTCAGATTGTTCGGAGGAAGAAGATTCTAGACTTTATTTTCTCTTTGCATGCAGGTTTTATCAAATTCCAGAGAAGAAGTTGGCAGATTTTTCAGAAGCAGACAAGCAAAACTTTCTATCTTCTGTCTTATTTCTTCTATTTCTCACCTTAGGTACTTTCTTCGCATGTCAAAGAAATTCAACACATATTCAGAATCTGATTATCAGGGTTCGCATATTTCAGTGTTTGCAACAAGACCCACGTCTTAGATTTTTTCGAGAAAATTGCCCCTTGCCTTCGTTCTGAAGCTCTGTGCTTTTTTCCGAGAATCTCTTTGCATGTGGGCTCGAATCACATTTTTTCGAGAATCTAGCTATCTGGGTTTGTTCAAAATTCAGTTGTGCACAAAACCCATGTTCCAAAAAAACTTCGAAAATTTCTTCCGTCAGAGGCTATTTTTAACTTTGTCCAGAGGTTTTCAGAAAGTTTTCCAGATATATTCGACTTTACAGTCAAAAGTCATCATTTTCAAAATGCAGTTCAATCTCATTGATTACAAGGTGAAATCAGCTCTTACACATAATTTCATCAAAACGTCAGATACAGACCTAAATCATGTTTATCCAGTGGTCAATCTGAGCAGTTTGGAAGGTGTTAGCAGCAATTCGTTGAGGAATCTTGAGCGTTCCGGGTTGTTGGCAGCGGCATCTATTCCTGTTACTACTTTTGATCTTGAGTTCGTACTTGCTTGCATTAAGCATTATGACTCGTCTTCACGACAAATCAGATCAGCAGATGGCAGGGTTGTTTGCAGTCTCAATCCGAAGGACATAGAGAAATGTTTTGCTATTCCTCCTCGTTCAGATAACTTCACTGTGGTTCTTGAGGCTTGTGAGAAGATATGGAATGCTGATCAGCAACGTTCGCAGAGGAAAGTGGCTCAGAAATGGTTGACAGTTCAGAAGACTAATTTGCCTAAGAAGGTTGGTCGCGGTGAATTCAAAGAGGAAGTTGTTGTTTTGATAACTTTACTTAACCGAGTTACTGGTCAATCAGATGCTAGCACTTTTCGTCCATGGATGTTTTACCTGATTACCAGAGTTCTTGATGGTACAGAGCGTTTTGATTGGGCTATGCTGATTAGTGATTGCTTACATCAGCAAATTACTAACTTTCTCAAGTATCATGAGTTTCATATGATATCCTACTTGGTTTACTTGGTTGCTTTTCAAGGTAGCTACAGGTTTCTTAAAACCAATGGCACTCTCGGTGTTCAGCGTGTTCATGAGTATTATCCTCAGTTGGAGTTTTCTCAATCCGAGCAGGATTTCCAAGCAGTGAATGATCACTTTTCCATGAGAACAGTAAGAGATCTTGATGATGAAATGCACATTCGTATTTCTGCCGAGGCCAAATCAGCGATGGAGACTTGGGCGGATTGGTTTATCCAGTTCCCTACTTTTACATACATCCGCGTTTATGGATATGTTGGAGAACCCCTGATGTTACCGAGATACCCTTCATATAAGCTCATTTTTATGGAGTTCCTCAGACAGATGCAGCATGTCCATTTCTTTCTTCGTAGTCGTCATAAGACTGCGGCTAATTTTCCATTCACATTGGGAATTTTCACATGCGATGCAGCGACAGATGCCAGGTTTATGTCTACTGAGATAGAAAGGTTTAAACTCAAGACTTATACTGAGAGGCGTTCCTATGATCCTCTCGGTCATTATGCAGATCGGTTAGAGCGAAGGATTGCACATACGCCAGCACTTGAAGATTTCTAGGCTAATTGTGAAGATGAATTCGAGGTTCATCGTCGTCACTATTGTAGACTCACTATCAGTCAGCTCTCTGATTACCTATCAGAAGATGTTGATGGTCTATCGGATGATGATGGAGAAGTTCTTCTCAATTCATATGTCAAAGATCAAGTTGTTCGGCAGCCACTTCGCTCACCTGATTGGTATGCCAAGGAGAATATTTCTATCGAAGAGGTTTCCAGATCAGTTATCAAGACTAGTAAGTTTTTCTTGGAGAGCAAACGTACACGGAAGTCAGTTCCTGTAGCAGAGCCGCCAAAGGAGTTCTCTTCGTTGCCTTCTACTTCTAGAGCAAGACCTAGAGTCAAGGCCATTATAATACCTCCTGAAGGGGTTAGACTTAGTGGAAACACAGGGAAAAGAGCTACTGGTAAGAGGAAGCAGAAACAAGTTGAGAATGTTCCTGAGGTTCCAGTAGAGACAGTTATTCAGGCCGAGCCTCATGTTTCTCCTCCTAGTTCACCTCATGAACAGCCTATTGACATAAGTTCTGAGCCTGAGACACCAATTCAAGCTGGATCGGAGACACCTGAACCACCACAGGTTGATACATCAGGGACAGTCTCTCCGCGAATTGAGAATATTGTTCAGTCTTGTTGGCTCGAGAAGTCTTTAGGGAGACAAAGGCGTGAACCTTCATACAATCTTGACTTATCTGAGTTCGGTGAACCTTATCAGAGAAGGTCGAACAAGAAGATAAAGAAACAGGTGCACATTGAGAAGACTCCAGAATCAGAAATCGTTATTGAAGTTGCAGTTCCTCCAGAGGGTAAAAGCTTAGATGAAGTCGAGGTTGGTGACTTTACATTCACTAAGGCTAATTTTGGCAGGACTACACGAGAGACAGATGTATCTCTTCTTAAGATTGTTACCAATAATCTTGAAGAGCGTATCACCAAAGATGGAGAAGATAAGGCATTACTTAAAGCTGAAATTGGTCAACTTCGTCGATACATTTCTGATCTTGTTCATGGGAATTCGAGTAGAACACCTGTTCTTCCTCAGCATACACCTGCAGAACAACAAAAATTGGATCAGTTGGTTAGTCATGGCAGACTCTTGGACAACTGGATTGATAGTTTAGTTGCAGCTGGTAAAAATCTTCTTGCAGATTTGTATCAGTTGAGGGGTGATGCACATAAACTCCGTCAGGGTGTTCAATCACTTGAGATTGCAGTTGCAGAGAACTTGGCAAAGGATCGTGTTCTGGTATCTCAGTTATCAGTTGCATATGATGCCTCGGAGATCGATGAGGATCAAGACAAAGTTTTTACTTGGAGAGAGCAGCACCTTCTCAGGACAGAAATATGTGAGAAGATCTCTACTAAATTGTTTTCACTCAAGGATGATGTGGTTGGAGTATTTGCACTTGTCAGCGGTTTCGTTGTTCAGATTCCGTGTCATTATCTTCTCGAAGATGACACGTATGTTGAGTTGGATAAAGTTCAAACAGAGTTCGAGAAGCTGATTTGTGACAGCCTTGAAGGTGAACCTATGGCGCCCAAATTAGAGAATATTTCAGTGATTGCAGCCAGTTTCAGAAGGGCGACTGAAGAATGTAAAGATGGTATGCACACAATTACGGAAAGTGGCAGAGAACTAAAGAAACAGACTATTGTTTTGAGCAACGTTAAAGTGCCAGATGACAGAGAAATCGATGAGTTCTTGGTCGAAGTGTTAGACCGAGTTGACATGGAGTGATCTGCTAGTTGGAACCTGCAGTTAATTTCGAGGGTTGAGTCATGAGTAGCAGTTAACTCGACTTTCAGTCTTGAGTTTACTTGCTGATTTAATGCATGCTTATCTCATCCTTGGAATTATCAACACAGGAGTTAGGGTTAGGGTTTCCAGTTAACTGAAGGTAGTGTCCAATTAACTTTGCTTTAAATAAGGACGTGCATGCTTGCACATGGTCCATTTAGGTTATTTGTACCAGTTAACTGATGGTAGCTTTCCAGTTAACTGTATAGTTTACTTCATTAGGGTTTGGCGCATAACTTGCATGCATTGCAAGAACTGTAGTGAACTCAAGGTGATTTTAGGGTTACCTACACCTTGATGTATATAAATAAGAGCTTTTGCTCATTTGTAATGAACTTTTGCTTGAGAGAGGAATATATGCTGCGCCTACCTTGCCCTCAATATTGCTCTTTTGGTATTTGTTCATGCGTCTTTGCTATTACAGTTAATTGTTATGCCACATAGGGTTTCATGCAATTGTGATAGTGGATTCTTTCCATAGTTTAGATAAATCTGTCTTGTGAATCTTTTATCATTATTGATCAAGCGTTATGCCACATAGGGTTTCGTGAGATTGTGATGATAAATCTGTTTTGAGAAGTCTTTACTGTTATGATCAAGTGTTATGCCACATAGGGTTCCATAAGGTTGTCATGGTAAATACTTCCCTTAGTTTAGATAAATCTGTTTTGTGAATCTTTTATCATTTTAATCGAGTGTTATGCCACATAGGGTTTCATAAGATTGTGATGATAAATCTGTTTTGCGAGTCTTTACTATTTTAATCGAGTGTTATGCCACATAGGGTTTCATAAGATTATCATGGTAAATTCTTAAATCTGTTTTGTGCCAATAGACTTGTTCAAATTGAGATAATAGTTGCGCCACCTTGCCTTCAAGTAGAGAATCTAAACACGTTTATCGTCTGATAGTCATAACCTTGCTCCGTTTTCTCATGCTCTGTTTTCTTGAGGGAACTGGATAGAATTTAAGTTTTTAAGTTTAGTTGTAGTTAGTGAATCTGCGAAACCAGAGAAAACTCAACTGCAATGTATTAGTTTTGAAGAAAGCCTTGTACCTCTACAGCTGAAACAAAAAGACAGGATTTAGCTTAGTTTATTTCCATTTGCAAGTACTTTTGTAAAGCACAACGAGGGAGCTTCCCCTCCTAATTTGAAGAGCACTCATTGCGTAGTGTACATAGGCTGTTCGTAGCAACTCTTACTCCAGAGGTGTTAGTTGTTACGCCAACAGATAACTACGTTGCCGTCATCGTCCTTGATAGTTCTAGATTCTCTATCAAAGTGTGCTGCACATGCAAGGACGAATTCTGGCTCTAGGGCAGCAACAGGGAAAGAAGAGACCAGATGAATATGACTTCTCAGCAATTTCCGCATGTCAGGAGAAGTAGATTTCTCAGCTCTTCCAAGAAACTCAAACATATCAACATGCCCAATTTCTGTGTCCTTGATTTCGTCAATATTCGAAACCACGTGAGATGGGGAAATCTCATTCTGATATTTATCAAATTTGTATTTCATCTTCTTGCTTTTATGAGAAGTTGGTTCGTCTGTCATTGAACACGAATCTACAAGACTGCGGCGAAAACCCCATAAGGTTAGAATATCATCAGCATCAACGTGAGTGGACATGGTGAAACTCAAACCCTAGGACAATGAAATGGTCTTTAGAAAAATGATGGAAAGTGAATGGTGATGACGAATTCGAGTCTTGATGGAATGATGGCAATCAAAAACAACGTTTTGTCTTCTTGGAACAGCAAGACAAAGAGGTTTTTTTTAGCTTGGATTTGGAATTTTGTCCAAAAAAGGTCAACTTTTGTGCTTTTTAAGGCATTTCGGGTTTTTAAATGACTATGGCAATTTTCAATAAAAGGCAGTCGAGATTTTTGGGACATTTAACAATTTTACAATTTTGCAATTTTGAAAATTGCAATTCCAGTTGTAAATCCCGACTTGCATTTTTGAACTAAAAACCCGAAAATGTGAATGAAGGAGAATCTTATAACCTTGTGAAAAATGACAATGGAGGATTTGAGGTGGATGAAGGCGAAATGATATATGGAAGCTTTATTGCTGAAAAGATGGATGAAGGCGAAATGAAGTAAAAGTTTATTGTTGGAATGGCGAAATGATGAAAAAAAATGCGTTTTCATTATATAAGGCATTTTAAGAGTGGAAAATGCGTTGGTATGAAGTCGAATAATATGAGGAAGGTATGTGAGGTACAAAGTATATGAAATGAAGGGCGGATTTGGATGAGATGAAGGGAAATGAAGGGTACGTGGAATATGAAAGGTATATAATAAAAACGCGTTTTGAATAAAGATAAGGTAGATGGCAGTGATAATGCATTTTGAAAAGGGCGAACTAAATAACAGTGAGAACGCATTATATAAAGGTGGACAAAAACTAAGAAAACGCGTTTTAGTTAAGACAAAAACAAGTATCAACAAATATATATAAAATCCGATTTTGACAAAGAAAGAAAAAACGTGTAGAAATAAAAACGGGTTTTGAATAAAGATGATAAAATCTGAAACGCAATACATGAATGACAATGACGTTAATATAAAATGATAAGTAACAGAAAAACGTTTAAAAAGAGACTAAGAAAAATATAACATACCTGAAAATGAGTTTGCAAATGAAAATAATGATGAAGAAACCCTAGGCGCGTCCAAAAAATGAAAGAGTGATGGCTATTTACTGATAAAAATCCAAACTTCAAGCTTTGAGGTCGATGAAATCTCCTTAAAAGAGGGAAGTCAAAGCCAAAAAGGATTCAAATAACTCGAATGAGAACAGCATCAGAGTTTTTGAAGTCTTTTGCAACATAAAATGTCATCAAAACATGAAATCGGGGTTTTAAGAAGTCAACGCATTTTAACTTGGCAAAATCGGGCCTTTAAGATCATTTAACAATTTCATTTGAGACAAATTCGGGCTTTTGGGAAGTTTTAAATAGAATCGGACCTTTTTAATTGTAATGTCCCCGTTTTTAGCTCTTCACTTTTCAGTGATTGGTAGCTTATTCCCAGTGTGTTGTCGGCTAGTCAATGGCAGAATTAGGGTTTCCGACTGTTTGATGGGTTCTCTTGAAGATTCTGCTTGTTGGAGTTTGGGTGTTTCGATTCTGGATTCCTTCTGGGTTTTCAGAGGGCTTCGCAGTGGTATATTTTTCTTGGCATTCTGAGCATCTTTAGGAATTTACTATTTTTAGTAAATTCTAATTTTAGCAGTGGTCCAGTCGGCATCAATCCAGTCAACTTTCCTCTTCTGGCAATTCATTGGGTAATTCTCATTTTTGGCTTAAGGGGTTCATTTCTAAGATATAAGTTATTTTAAGTCAAAATGTTTTATTTTTAAAACACCCCTTGGCCTAGTGTTATAACTTAACAGTTGTTTTAAAGAAGGGGACTTTGAGGGGTATTTTCTCATAAGGAAATATTTTAATATTTCTAAACTTTATAATTGCTCAAAGGGAAAATGGACGCCTTTTTGAAGGAGATTATATTTTATTTAAAAAAGAGAAGTGATTAATATTTCACAAGGAAAGTACGCCATTGGGAAGAAAGTGTTTGGGTCAAAGTTTAAACCTAAAAGCAGCTTGGGATTAGGGTGCACCTTCTAGAAAGCTCTTTGGAAGTTATAAATTGGAGCTCGGGGTCCTCATTTTGTTTATCTAATGAATTTGCAAAGTTATGCTGCCGGATTGGCTTTGGGATTGCTTCGAGGAATGTAAGCGTCCTAGCTTGGCTCTTCTTCTTGCTTGAAAGACAGCAACTAGTTGAGAGGTTTAGTTGTAGTTGGTTTCCTTTCATTGTAGTTGGTTCTTCTCACATTTTGTAGTTGAGTTATTGTATTTTCTGTCAATTTTAGAGTTGCTGGTTTTGTATGGTTGTAGGTTGTTTTTACTCACAACTCAAGAAACAGAAATAATGATACGTCTTGTTCAATCTAACACCTATAATAGGTGACCATTTTGTACAAGTTTCGAATTTCTGAATTATCTAAAGTAAATGCATGTGCCTTTACGGGCAATTTCACTTTATGAAAGTGCTTTAAGGAAGCCGTGCAAATAAATAGGGGTCTTTTATTGAGAGTTTTTGGCGATCATATTCATTATCATCATCAAATACAGAATGTTTGCATTTGATTTCACATCCAATAAGTTGAAGCCAGGTAGAGATATGATCATTTTTGTGTGGTGCTAGGTTGCTGTTTTACCTTTTTAAAGTGCAGATCTGTCTTAAACTGAATATTCAGTTTGGTATTTGAGTGAAGTAAAGGGTCTTGGCATTCTTGTTAAGCAAGGAGAATCCTCTTAATTGATGTACGCTGTATTGTTCTAATTCTATGCTCTTGGCAGGCGATTTCTCTTCATATTGTAAGCTGAACAGTAGTACTGTCAGCCGTTCTCTAATCTTGCTTATCATGTTTTGTAACGATTGCTATACATTCTGAAGTGCTTTGTAATTCTTTATATCTCCGCCCTATGGTAGCTCCATTCCCACTCCGAGTTTGAAAGCACATTCTGCGTGTTGAGTTTACTTTCAGCATTCCCGCTTATTTTCCTTAATTGCATTGTAATTCTTAGCATCTCCGTCATATGGTAGCTCCCATTCCATCTCGGATTGGAAAGCACATTCTTGACGTCGAGTTACTTCAGCTTATTAGTTGGTAGGGATCCTCTGACCATATGCTTGTCGTTCTCCGGCTCATTCTTGGTTAGAGTTACCTTCAGTTGCATTTGTTTAAGGCACTGACGATCCTCTTGCCATATGACAGCCTCTCTCGTGTTGAGATTGAGTGCGCATTCTTGGCAACGAGTTATTTGTAATCTGCTGGTTTGAATTATCTAACCCTAACGGGTGCTCTCTGCATTGTTGTGTACTTGGCAAAAATTGAAAAAAATTGGCTCGGAATATTTCAGTAATCAAATAACAATTTTGCATAAAGCAAATCGGGTTTTTAAAGCCACATAACAATTTTGCTTTTTGTCAAAACATGAAGACTTAACAAAAATTCGGACTTTTAGAGTCACTTAAACAATTTCGGGATTTTAAAGAACTTTAGCAATTTTGCCTTTAAGTTAAAATTTTCCCTTTTTGCTGACTTGCTCCAAAAACCCGAATTTGGTCAAAAAGACACTAAAAATGACTCAGAAATGGACAAAAAACGGGAACGAAAGAGGGAAAAAGAGTAGCCCAAAGGTTAATAAACCTAAAACTAAGATTTGTCACTCTTTGCACCTCGTAATGTGTGCCTTAGAGAAGAAAAGTCTCAAATTTTATGAAAATTTTGATTGGTTATCTGAATTTTTAAAACGAGTCAAAAATTCAGGACAACAGCTAGCTCCGACTGGGGAACTGCCTTCGAAAACGAAGGTAGTAGAATCCAGAATCTGTAAGTGCCTTAGGATTCATTGGGCTACGGAGTCATTAAACAAAACACAAAGAAAAGACTCAAAAGATTTAAAAAGACTAAAAATTTGAAAGACTAAAAAGACTAAAGGACTCAAACCTTATATACAGAAACTAATCTAAAACTCTACTGAAAGTAGTGTTTTAGATGCTGCCCACTGTAAGGCAGTGGGAACGGAGTGCCATCTTGATACGCCAGTAGAAAGCTATTCTCACTGATTACTTGATGAATTACAAAAGGACCACGCCAAAGAGAATCAAATTTCCCATGCATTCCTTTAGGTTCCCTCCTCTTATCCCAAAGCAAGACGTGATCACCAACTTGGAAAACTTTCTGCTTTGCTTTTTTGTCGAAGAGAGCTTTAACTTGCTTCTGATGGTCATTGATACGATCCACTACTTGTGATCTTTGTTCCTCTAACTGAGAGAGAAACATTATTCGCTTATCAAGAGAACTTTCAAATGTAGCATCTTCTACGGCCTTCATCAACTTGAGAGCTGGAAGTTCCAATGTAATAGGAATTTCTGCATTTACTCCATAGAGCAACTGAAATGGAGACATGCCAATGGCTCGCTTGGGTGTAATGCGATCAACCCACAAAGCACATACAACACTTTATGCCATGATCTTTGATTTTCATCAACAAGCTTTCGGATGATAGTAATTAGATTTTTGTTACTTGATTCTACTTGACCATTACCTTGAGGGTAATAATCTGATGAGTGAGCCAATATTATGCTATAATCAAAACAGAACTGAGTTACCTCGTAAGATGAGAATGAAGATGCATTGTCTGTCACCACCTTATAAGGAACACCAAATCTTGATATGATGTTTTCTTTCAAAAATCTACACACTACCTCAGAAGTAGCATGTTTTACAAGAATAGCCTCTACCCACTTGGTGAAATAGTCTGTTGCAGCAAGAACAAAAGTATGTCCAGCACTTGAGTGAGGATTAATGATGCCAATGAAGTCAATTCCCCACTGCCTAAAAGGCTCTTCTATCACCACTGGTTTTAACGGCTGTGCCATCATTTTTTGCTTTCCAACGAATTGCTGGCATTGTGTACATTTACATACCCATTTATATGTATCTTGAAAAAGCGTAGGCCAATAATACCTAGCTCTCAAGATCTTGTGAGTAGTTACTGATGGAGCCACCACATGCCAAATTGGGAAAAGATTCAAGCAACCTGTCTTGCTGTGCCTTATCAACACAACGCTGAAAATTACCATCAAGAGTCCTTTTGTACAAACCATTATCCCAAAGAATATAATTTGCAGCCTTGAGTTTTAAATTTCTCTTTTCTTTGAAAGAGAGACGAGCTGGACATTTACCATAAGTCAGAAAATAGGCAATATTTGAATACCACTCATTAGTAGTGCTGACAAACAACACTTTAGGAAGGTCTTCATAAGTCTCCTCTTCACTTTCTTCTGAACTACTTTCAGCCATCAGCTGACATAAACCTCTGCCACGAACAAGCTTGGTAGGTTTTATTTCTAAATCATATTCTTGGATTTTAGCCACCCAATTTCCTCTTTTTGTACCAAAATCCTGCTGTGTCAAAATGGATTTGACAGCTGTATCCGAAACTAACACTATCGTATGAGAATTGAGAATGTAGAACCTGAAATACTTAACTGCTTTCACTACAGCAAAAGCGTTCTTCTCAACTGTAGAATATTTAAGCTCATGAAGTTTTAATGGACAACTCATGAAGGCAATGGGAGACTCAATACCTTCTGAATTTTGCTGCATCAGAATAGCAGACATGGTATGCTCTGAAGCATAACTGTACATAATAAAATCTTTAGTGTAATCTGGGCTAACTAGCACCGGGGCATGAGCAATTGCATCTTTAATTTCAGCAAAAGCAGCTTTACCTTCATCATTCCAACGAAAAACAGCTTTCCCTTTCATCATATTAACAATATGACGTGTTTTCTCAGCAAAATCTGGGACGAATCTCCTCAAGAAATTCACTTTGCCAAAGAAAGAATGAACAGCTGTCTTACTGGATGGAAAAGGAAGATTTTGAATAGACTTTACCCTCTCAGGATCAATCTTGATTCCTTCATTTGATACAACATGTCCCAAAAGTTTGCCTTTAGTAACCCCAAAGATAGACTTTTTGGGATTAAGAGAAACACCATGTTTGCGGCACCTTTCCAGCACATCTTGTAAATGAAATAAATGATTCTCACGATCTTTTGAAAAGACGGTGAGATCATCCAAATACACTACAATATACCTTCCTAAGATACCACGGAAAGCTAAATCCATTGCTCTTTGAAAGGTTGCTCCTGCATTAATTAATCCAAAAGGCATTCTACGATATGCAAAAGTACCCCATGGAGTAGTAAAAGCAGTTTTATGTCTGTCTGCTTCACCCACCTCAATCTGGTTGTAGCCTGAAAATCCGTCCACAATAGACATCATCTGAGCACCTGTCACTGTGTGGAGCACTTGATCCATTATAGGCAAAGGACAATTATCCTTTAGTGACTGCTGATTAAGATTCCGAAAATCCACACAAATGCGAATCTCTCCATTCTTCTTGCGTACTGGAACTATATTGGCTACCCAAGTTGAATGATGAATGGGAAAAATAATTTGTGCGTCTAGCATCTTCTGGATTTCTAAATAAATAGTGCCAGAAATTTTAGGATTATACTGGCGCTGCTTTTGTTTAAAGGGAGCTGCATCACTTTTCAAAGGAATTTCATGCTGAACTTCTCCTGACTGAAAAGATTTCAGATCGTCATAAGAATAAGCTAGCACATCTCTGTACTGCTGTAACAATTGAATAATCTGATTTCTCTCTTCTGGAGTGCAACTATTACCAATGTTAACCATCTTGGGATCATCTTCAGACCCAATGTTGTACTTGTCATACCCTGTAGGAGAATCTGAATTCACTTGTTGCTGCTTTTTGATATATCGGTCATGCTTGTCAAAAAGCTTTTCTAGAGACACCAGTCCCTTAGGAATTTTATTCCCCTTTAACTGCAGAATTTCTCCATCTGATTCAGCCCAAGTATCTGACATAGAATCAGAGGAAGGAGGAGAATTGCTTCCTTCAAAATACATATTATTAAAACCATCATCAACCTGTAAAAAGTTAATAATCTGTTTATCATCATTGAAAATCTGCCAATGGTCCCAATTATCGGGAACACTAGGTCTGCAGATTAATTCAACAATATATTTATCTTGATTAAAATCAAGATGAGGAATAAGGAGAGTTGCTGAAACAGCGAGAGAATCAGCTCTGTCATTGAACTGTCTAGGAACAACTGAGATACTGAAAGCATCAAAGTCTTGAATGTTCTCCCATACCAAATTACGGTAATGTCGAAGTCTATCATTCTTTGTCTAATAGATATTCCTTACTTGACAAATTATCAATTTTGCATCTCCTTGAGCATGCAGATTTTTAATTCCTCTCTGGAGCGCAACACTCATGCCTAATAAGAGAGCTTCATACTCTGCAGTGTTGTTAGTATTTGCAAACTGCAATTTGAAAGAATATGGAAAGATTTGACCCTTCGGAGAAATTAGAACCACACCAGCTTCAGATCCATTAGTAGCACAACTACCATCAAATTCTAGAATCCAAACATCATTAGAGCTATCATCAATATAAAGATTGCTAGACTCTCCTACTTCAAAGGTGGAAGAAAGAGTGCTCTCGTCTTCCATGGGAGAAGACTGATTTTCTTCATCTTGAGGAAGAAGTTCAATATCCTTTTCTGTAGTAAAAGATTCAGCATCTTCTATCATACGATCAAGGGGGTTTTCAGCTAGTGTTAAATTCTCTCCATTATTAGAACTTCCTTCATTTACTGAAAGAGTTGAAGAATCAACAGAACACCAATCTTCAGCAAATTCAGAGATTTCGTCAATATGGAGATAGTAGTTCCCGAAACCAGCTAATTCAAAAAGAATCTGAGCATGAGGATCATCAAATTTCGCCACTATATACTTGGTTTCTCTTTCAGGAACAAGTTTCTGCACAACACCCTTTACAGGAATTCTAGCCTCTGTCATGTCCATGTTGAGCTTGCCTCCTACATCTTTACAGAAGTTACGTCCAAGGAGCATTCCATAAGAAGCTGGGACGTCAGCGACAAGGACAGTCATCTTTATCTTTTTCTCAGGAAAGGCTGCAAAGGCAAATTGTGCATCTTTGATTTGTCCAACAAGAGGCACTTGTTTGTTATCCATAGAATAACAATTACCAAAAGTTTTGGTAAGAGTTAATCCAAGGCAATCAGCCACCTTGATTGGCATGACATTATCCGAAGCACCAGAATCTATAATACAGTTACTTAATTTGAAACCATTAATAAGCAAGGAAATATAGAAAGGATCTATCTTTCCTGGAACTGAGGATGGAATGATAACCAAATTATTGGGCAGATTCTTAGGTTCTTGGACAATAGGGATATTTGAAACAGGACGTGTTTCACTACTTTTTACAAATTTAACCAATCTCTCAAGCTGATCAGGATTGGCTTGAAGATATTCAACTTCAGACATTTGAATCTTAGTCTTCCTAGCATGGTCAATAATATCGAAAGCTTGGAAAGAATTTGCTAGAGACGTAGATGGTGTATTTTCAGCCAATACTTTAGGATTTGGTAAATTGGTCTTAGGCTCACTAGAAGGAACAGAGGGAGAATTGCTTACTTGATTTTTGGAGGAATCCTTGGTCAAAGTAGGCAATGGCATCCCCTTCTTTGCAATGGTCACCGGCAACTGAATGTTGTTTTTCACCTTTGCTTCTTCATCCTTTTGAGCCAACCGAGTTTGGGATCTTGTGATAACAGCATATGCTTGACTCTCGATATTTTCTGTTTCAGCTGAATCATCATAATGCATGTATCGTATTGTGGAGTCGCCAGCTGCCTCTTCATCTTCTTGATTAAAGACAGCTTCATCTTCTACTTGGAAATCATTGGAAGATAGTTCTTCTCGATCTATTTCATAATAACCAACAGCTGTATTCTTTGGGGGTGCTTCAAGTGCAAGCCTCTCAGGAGGAGGAGGCAATTTAGCCTGATTTCTAGCAGCATAGTTGGAAGCGGAATTTGGATATGCCCTCCTAGGAATATCTTTGTATGGAGCAGCAAAAGGAGCTTGTGAAACTTGCTTCTTTAAGACGAGAAGTTCATTAGCCAACTTCTGTACCATAGGATCAGTAGAAGTTGAAGTGGAAGACTCAGAAATGGAATTTCCTTTGAATCGATTAGGATCCTTCCGGATTTTCCCAGCCAAGATCAAATCATCTTCAATTTCTGTAGCAAGAACTTGAGCATGAGCCAAAGTTGTTGGAGTTGCCCTTCTCAATAGAAAACTGACTTCTGGCAACTGAGTGTTGATGAAGAAACACTTGAGATTTGCAGGAGTGGGCTGAGAATCAGTAGGAATTCTATTTGCTAGTTTATTAAACTTTGCAATGAATTCACGCATATTCTCATGTGTATCCTTCTTCATTTGAGTCAGCTGAGCCAGCAATGCATGTTCATCTTCGGTGGGCTTGAAATGTTCTTCAAACTTAGTCTTGAGGGTATCCCAACTAGTGATATCACCAGCTCTCAAATTGTAAAACCAGTCAGCTGCAATTCCTTGTAGAGTTTCCACAAACAATCATACAGCAACATCTTGATGTTCTACTCCTAGAACACCACAAGCCATAGAGAAAGCCTTGATATGTTCATCAGGGTGCTACTTACCATCTCCGTAAAACTTGGGTAGATTCTTGCGTGAGCCTTGTGGAAGAGCATGAAGAGGTGGAGTAAGATTTAAAGGACCAAAAGCTGCTCCCCATGGACCTTGAGCCATTAATTGGATGGTAGGAACAACTGAAATCAAAGGATTGAGGAAAAAGGCTGAATGTTCACTTGGGATGGGCTTTTTCTTCTTGGATGGAGGAAAGCTAGTAGTTTGTGAAAGGGAGGATATACTAGTGAGCAACTCAAACTTAGCTTGTTCACCAGGAGATATTTCTTGAGAGCTTTGTCCTTTCTTACGACGAACGTAATAACGGATTCCTTCCAGTGTAGAAGCTAAAACAGAAACAAGTAAACAAATTACGAATACTGGACTTCAAAAGAAAGCGAGAGACTTTCAAATGCGTTGGTTTCCCTAGCGGAGTCGCCAAAAACTGTTGGTTGGAAATTTTGTATTCTTGTGAAAGTATACAAAATAGTGATTTCAACCACAGCACGTGAGATTAAACTCTCCTAATTTAGGAAAGGCTCCCCCTTTAACTAAATAAAACTGATATGGGTAGGACAGCAATCGTTCCTCTTATTTCAGGAAAGATTACGTTCTTCCCTCTTCACAGAAAACAAACAGTATATGTGGATGAAACTTATTACAGCAGCTATGCAGTGAATTTAAGAAAGAGGAAACAAAGTTTCCTAAAAGCGCAAAGACTTTCGTTACTTCCTCCGGGACGGGAAAACAACCAATAAGCACAAAGTCTTGAGGAATGAGATCCTATCTACCCTTTTCAGAATAATTACTTAATGAGAGCATACAACATAAAACAGCACAAAGTCTGTAACTACGATGTATCTTTTGATTACTCTAAATGAGAACTACTACGAGCACAAAGACTTATAATTCTTCTCAATTTCTAATACTAACTATGAATTCAATCATCACATTTACAGCACAAAGACTGCAGATATTTAAATCGAATCTCTCTTCAGCAATATTCTACAATTCTCAAGTAGTCACAAAATGATGATCCAAAATGACATAAGAACATAAAGGATGCAAAATGAGAATTCAGCTCAAAGTCTGAAATTCCAACTTCTTGATATTACTTGAAAATTCGCAATTATCAACTATAAAGCTCAAAGACTTTATGAGTATAAAATTCTGCAGAGTTTTCTTACTTGCTAAAAAGATATCAAATTACAATAGACCCCTCAAGTATTTATAGGAGGAAGGTCTGGAGAAAAAGGTGGGAGGATCTCAACAAACTTGAGAAAATCTCTCAACCGATAACTAATTGCAATTGACTTATTCAAAATTACAATCCAAATTGTGATTTGTTTTGTAAGATTTTATACGTAATTACATTTTTCAAAATTGCAAGGAAAGAACATTTGCAATTTGCAAAATTTGATTTTACATATATTTGTCGAAAGTAAAATATATAAAACAACCTAATATTTTAATTTGTCACATTCCTATCTTTGAAAGATAAGAATTTGCTGATGATCATCTGCAATTCATTTGCATCGGGGCCCAATGTGTTCTTGGCTACTGCAATAGTCTTCAAGATTACATCAAAGTATCTGATTGTTGCAAGTCTATGTTCTTCATAAGAAGTTTGCATTTTCTCAAGGATTATCTGATGATTAATAAATTTGTGAATCGAATCCATGGTAAAATGCTCTGATTCCAATTGTTGACAAAGATTGGCTGCCATTTCTGTAGTAACTAAATCAGCTGCAAGTAATTCATCTTCTTGATTCAAAACTGTACAAGAGATTTTCTCAAAACTTGAAAGAATATCCTGCTAAACTTCATCATTCATTTTTAATGTGGCCTGGATATCTTTGATGAGATCTTGAATAACCAATGACTTATTCGTCATAAGTTCTTCAAATTCTATGTACTTCTCTCTGTTTGGTAAGATTGAATTACTGCATAGAATTTGTAACTTGATTTGATCTATCTCATGCCAGATTTTTAAATCTTTTTCAAGCGATTCCAAACTCTGCTTGAAGGCTTCCAAAGTCTGATTTAGCTTTATTTTGGCTATTCTGACATTTTTGAGAACTTGCAAGGTCTTTTCAATCATTGGAATACTTTGATCAATCAGTTGAGTTACCCATGAATCAACTGCTTTGGCCTTTTGCACAATTCTTTCTAATTGCCTAATTGATTCATTAGGAGGAGCTGCAGATAGAGAACCGACTGCTTCTGATGATCCAGTAATTCTTTGAATAACTAAAATTAGCTGATCATTGTCTTCTTTGAGCTTTTCCTTTTTGGCTAGAAGTTCATTATAGCTTTGTGCCAAAATTGTTATTGAACTCTGAGCATCTTGCATCATATTGGCATGAGTCTGCTTGCCCAATTCCACCCTAGTGAACTTGTAATCAGACACCTGCATCTCTTCATGTGGTTTATCAACAAGAGGTTCTGCAATCTAAGCATATTTTATTTTATTGCTGTCAACAAATACTTGTGAGACTGTTTTTGCTTTCTTTGCAACCATTGCTTTCGATTTCTTCAATTTTTGGAAATCAAAAATATCAGGAGACACTGCTTGTTTCTTTCTTTTGGGAGCAATTGAATTCAACCATGGAGGAAGATCCAAAGTTGTCACATCTGAAATAGCAACTGTAGTCTCCGTAGAAATAGATTCAGTTTGTGTTACAACTGAAATTCTAGATGGTGCCTCAGTTTGTATAACAACTATGTTTTGCTCAGAAGACAAATTA
>VDFB02162387.1:0-10734 GCA_007258455.2 Sequoia sempervirens | reverse complement strand
AATAATTATTTGTATAGCATCGAGGGTTTCATTGAAATGATTTATTTCACTTTATACTATGAAATTATTACATAGAATGTGAAATAAATAAAACATTGTTTGATTTTATTCTAAATATCTGGTTTATAATCATGAAATTTAATGGGTATAAGATTATTGTCCAAATTTTTTGATCAGTTTTAGGATGTGTGTGTGTGTGTGTGCACATGCAAATGATCCACCTATTGATGATGCACATGCTCCTACACTTGGTGTCTAGTCATCTATTTCTACACCTAGTGCCCAATCACCTGCTCCTATACTCGGTTCCTAGTCATCTACTCCTACACCTGGTGCCCATTCATCTACTCCTACACTTGGTGCCCATTCATCTACTCCTACACCTGGTGCCTAGTCATCTATTGCTATAGGTGCTTGGACATCTACTGATACACTCGAGATTTTGAGAGGAGGTTTTATGGAGATGTTGGCTTCACCTATGCCATCTCACTTGCATATCCCTCTACACACATCATTGGAGGAGCTAGTTGAGAGTAGGATTGTAGAGGAGTTGGTGGAGCATATGATTGCAGAAGCCGGCACTTAGGATGTAGAGGCTATTCCTGAGGTATATGTACATATATATAATATATTTTTTATTTATTTTAAGTTCTAAATAAATACATGTATAGTATGTAACTAATTTTTTAATTTTTTTTATGTATTCATGCATATGTCTCTAGGTAGAGGTGCCACATGTTACTCCTAGTTTGAGGGAAGAGTGTGTACGCACACGTTCTTCGCCTAACTATGTCAATAGATAGGCGAGTTCTTTAATTTTCATTTAAGTTAACTACGTATACATTTTTCATGTTCACTTAAATTCATGTGTGCATGTATATATATATTTAATTTAATTAGAATTTTGTATATGTATATACATGTTACAAGGCTCAACACATTATCAGAGCAATATTCATGCTCTGATGGTCGCTCGACTAGGAGTTGACATGATGGCCCAGAGACCAGTTGCGGCAATAGTTTATATACATGCGCATTTATTGTTTTATGATATATATTTGAGCTAGAGCACATGGACATGTTATGTTTGAGATCTATAGAGATCATATTACATGTGCATGACAAACATTTTATATGTTTACTTCACTTATATTTAGATGACATTTTATTTATATGATAGAAATTCTATATGAACTCATGTTTATGTTCAATTATATTTAGATCGATTCTAAACATTTGAGTTTATATATTTATATCAAATTAGGTCATCTATTGATGTATGTGGACACATGTGTACACATTTACATGCATTTTGAGATATCTATCATCTAGATGACATTTGTGTTTATAATGAACTTATGTTTATGTATGATGACATTTGTGTTTATAATGAACTTATGTTTATGTATGATGACATGTGTAACTTATGGAATTTACATGTAACTTTCATACATTTAAACATATGTTTAAATGAACTTATGTTTATATTTATTCAATTAGATGCATATGATATTTTTGTTTCTAAATTGAAAATTATTTAATCCAAATTGAAAAATTGGAACCTTGCAAGTATTAATGTCATTATTCCCCAACATATTCCCTTGATATCATCTTAAATAAATTAAATATGAAGTCTTTAAATTATATTAATTGATCGGATTTAGTAAGTGACAATTACTTAATGAAGATGTTCAAAGTATTTAGTAACTCTTCAGAAGTGGTTAGATGTGCAATTTAATGATATTCCCTATATAATATATACATAGTGGACTCATTTAAGCTACAAAGTCACCACATAAATGATAGTGATAATTTAGATTGTGAAAGTTGTAAAAAATAGATAATGTTAATTTACATAGATCAATTAGAACAATAACATTAAGCCTAATTGCTAAAAGAAACACACACAGACACATATACACATACATATATATGTATATACATGCGCACGCACGTGCGCACACACACACACACATCTATGTATAAATATATATATTTACATACATGTTGTTGTATACTCATGACACACTGTGTTTTACATTCCAATCCTAAGCCTTCCAAACCATGCATGTTTATGTTTTTGTTATTGACAAATTGTTTAGGGTTCAATTACATGTAATGATGGTTTTACTAGTTATGCATCAACTCCATCTACTATTGCTACCTACACAAACAGTAAATTGTCATAATGAAAAACATGAACTATTCTTTAATGACATGACATGTATAGGATTATTCTCCTAATTTTTTGACTGATTTCAAGATTACACATCATGCATTGTCTCCCGGTTTAAAAAAAAAATTGACCCATGTTTTCTCTTTACCTTTTGCAGACAACGATATATTACTATCACATTATATATATATATATATATATATATATATATATATATATATATATATATATATATATATATATATATATATATATATATATATATATAATAATATCTTATCTTTCAACCATATACTCAGATTGACTTTGAGTCTAGAGGGAGTAGATGAAATTTCGCTATTAAACTGATCAAATATATATATATATATATATATATATATATGTGTATGTAATAACTAATAATGTATGTATGTATGTATGTATGTATGTATATAGGTTGACTTGAAGTCTAGGGGACTAGATGAGGCTCACTATTAAATTGATCAAATAATTTAGGTTGGGTTGGGATGTGACTAAGATCATATATGATGGGTTAGACTTTATTGATCCTATTTATTTTGAAAAAATTCAAACACAACCTTTGCCACCTATCAATTGGGAAAATATGGAGATAAAATATTTAGGTAAGAGGATAGCTCACATTATCAGGAGGTTGAAAGAATAGATAAGGAAGAAGGTATTTGAAGCTATGGCTACAAAACCAAAAGATAAAAATAATTCATCAAGGAAGACGAGTGACACTCAAGAAGGTTCTTCTTCCACCATTTCTCAAGTCTTAGTTTTAGTTTTGAATTTGCATAAAAATATTCAGGGAGGTTGTGATGATGAAGATTCAAACAAGAGAAACAACCTTACAAACACATGTGAAATTGATCCAAAAATAAGAAAGAAGAGATCAAAGCTAAAGGAGAAGTTGTTAAATCCAATTCAAGGAGTTGATGAAAAAGAATACATATATCCTCAAAATCATCCTAATGACAAGGAATAATTCCCTCTATTTTACCTTTTATCCTTATCTTATCACCTCCTCATGATGAACCTCATTCTCCTCCTGAAATTCAAATTGGTGGTGTACTTCCCAATGAGGTTCTTGTGTTGTTTGTTCCTAATCCTCTTATAGCATTTGAACCATCATCTATTGTAGCATCATAAATTGTCAAAACTGAAAATTTCACACTATATTTGGCCTCTATTATATTCTTGGACCTAATTATGCTAATTATTTTCCTGTTTATTATCATTTTCAAAAAATCAAAAGAAATTTGGGAACTAAAATAAATTATTTATCTAACAACTTAAATTTCAAAATAGGCTTGGTCTAGGGTGAATTCACCCTTGACCAGCCTATTTTGGCTCAATCTTTAATATGTTACTATCAACATTTTTATGTTTGAAAATTTAAATTCATTTGTTGACCTTTGATAATTAATTTTACAAGAAATCAAGAAATGCATATAAATATGAGTATTTTCACCATTTAAACACTTAGGTAATTTGAATTCCAATTGTGCATCCTAGAAAAGTAATCAAGAGTAGTCAAGAGCATAATTAGTAGCAATTTTCATCAGTCAAGATTTTGATTAGCAATTCATCGTCATGTTCATGTGTAAGATTGTTTTATGTTTTGTGTTCATTGTTTTGTGAGTACTAACACTTGTAGGACCTTCAATCCAACATCCAATTCTCCTTGCATGAGTTGAGTACCATGACTTAATTCCATCAAGGAAATCAAATCTAAGTGGTAAGTTACATCACTTTTCATTTATCATTTGTTTTCATTTGCCTCTTCTTGATCAAGGGTAATTACTCTTTGTCCAACATCATCATAGCTATTGTGATGTTGGAAACACCAAAATAGGGTTTGACTTAAGCAAGCCCCTATATGTCACAACCCTTTATCTCCTTTCATGTTTGCAGGTGGTAGATTTGAAGTGGATTTGAAGTGGATTTGAAGAAGATTGAAGATTCAACATCAAGATCAAGCATTCAAGCATCCATTCATCAAATTAGGGAAAGAGGAATTATTCATCAGTACATGTGTATGTGCAGAATCATGATGGGCCAAAAAGTGGCAATGGAGAAAAAATTACGTTTTTCATCGACCCAAAAATGCGAAAACGTCGAGTTGACTTTTTTGTGGCTTGGGTGTCAATACATTGCTCCAAAGAAATGCCCAAACCAAGCTTTCCATATTGGATATCCGATCCAAATCGGATATCCAATTTGAGGCAAATATATATATATATTTCAGGCTTGTTAAAATCATTTTACACTTTTATAGGCCACGAGCACATAGTGAGGAGGCTTTTCACATAACGGATATCTGATTTAGCTTATATCCATTTTGAAAGGTAAGATTTTGGTTTTTTCTTTGCTTTGATTGAATTTTGAATTAGATTTGTATAATTCAGTTAATTTTTTATAGTTTTTTAATTTTTTAACAAGAGTCAGTGCTGACCACAGCCCCCTATAACCTTAACTATTTGGTAAATACTTGTGACTAAGTGCTAATGAGGACCCTGCTTAAATTTCATAGAACCACTTAGGAGGTGAACCAATGGTGGTATATGACGAGAACACCTTAATATTTGGGCTGATGGCCTTTGTGGATTTTTCAAAATAGGGTTTTGATTGAATTTTTATGAAAAACTTAGGTTTTAGAATGGATTTTGATTAAAAATGAATGTTTTTTATGGATTTTGATTTAAAAATAGTGTTGTTTATGTATTTGTATTAAAAATTAGAGAATCTTATAGATTTTTGTTAAAAAGTAGGGTTTTTTTTGGATTTTTTTAAAAAACTAGGGTATTTTTACAATATTTTCATTTATATTGTCTAATTTCAATTAGATTAATTATTTTTTAAATTTAATCAGGCATTATGGCTACTAAGAATGAAAATGCACAAATTCCAAATGATCCACCAGCTGAGAATGAAAATGCACAAATGCCAAACGCTCGACCACCTCTGCAACCATCAATTGAAGACTTAATTGGTGAAAAATTGTAGCAATTGAGGGGAATTTCTAAATTTTATACGAGAATCCCTCGATTATTCAAGATGTCAAACACATTGAAGGAAATAATTAAAAATATAGAAACCCTCTCCACCCAACATAATACCTTTCATTCATGGTGAGAAGACATGAGGGAATATTACGCATGTGGATTGTCTTACGATGATGTGAAAGATCTTGGAATAACCAAAGCCCAAATAGCTTCTTTATTTGTTAACCCTTGCACTAGTTTTCCAGTTAATGTTAATAAACCAAAACTTTCTATAAAATGGTGCACGCATAGGGACATTGCATATAACTTTTGGGATCGTTGGTGTATGGTTTTGATAAACCATCGAACAACAATTGTGATATACCACTTTAATTTATTAAAAAATTATATGTTGAGTTTGTGTTAGGGCATCATGTCAATTACTTTGACATTAGACCCTTCCAGGGCATTGGTGGAGGTATGCCCCAAGATAGACCAGGGGCAGTTAGAGTAGTCTGGTGCCCATACGTTCCCCCTCATCCCCTTTCTCCACCACCTCCAGTATATCATCCAGATATTATGCAGGATAAGGCCACACAGACTATCCAGGCTATTCACTCTTTGAGTGGTCTTTTGGTTTTGCATGCTTCTACAGTAGCTCAGCCACATTCTGGTGATGTTGGCAATGGCTCGAGTGTTGTTGTGTCATCCTCGTCAGGTCCACATATTTATGTGCCATGTACTTGCTCTATGTGCCACTAGATATGCTTGGGTCTTTTTGTACAGCCTGTTGAGCATCCCTTAGACACTTATGATTATGACCTCCATGATGTGGACATTATAGATTAGATGCAGGGGAGTGGAGCGCACCCTACAGAGTCCTCTCCTGCTAGAGAGGGGGACATTGGAATAGTGACACAGGTAAGATTTAAGTTGTAAATTCATAACTTGCATTTGTTTTTAAAAGAATATTAATAAGAGATAGTATAAAGGACTAATATTTATTTACATGGTCTATTTAACAATTGATGTCTGAGGAGGAGCTCGCATAGGTGACTAATAGCACCCTTAGGGCCATTTCATTTGGCCTTGACACTCAGACAGTATATATTTTTGCACTCACTTGTTTACATTTTTTTATTATATACTTGCTTGTCATTTGAATTGTCATTAATGAAATTATATAATAACTTGTATGTTTATCTTATTTTCCTCTTGTAGGAAATACCTAGTGCAAGTGAGGTGCAACCTTGTCCAGACTATGGAGGTGAAATGTTAGATAAGGGGGAGGTAATTGAACTCAAATTAGATTGAATTAATATTTTTAAGATCTTATATTAATTATACATACATCGACATAGATTCGTAGTTTCATATGTACTTGTCATTTTTATGTACAGGCAGTTATGAGCTATACATCATTGTTGACAAGTGCCACAATGCTTGAAGGAGTAGGTATTGGAACACTTGAAGGAGGAGGTGTTGAAACACCTCAAGGAGATAAAGGAAAAGATCAACCTAAAGCTCGGTATGTGTTTATTTTATTTTGTGTTTGGTAAATATGTTCCTATTATTGACAATTGTATGCTAACTTGGATCAATTTTATGTTTTTGTTCACATATATAGATTGACATTACAAAATTTGGTTTGGTTGGTTCTTTGAGAGGGGCATATTCTAGGACTCCTAACCCTTTGAAGAGACAAATATTTCAGGTAATCAAGATTTCAATTTTAGAGTTCAATTATAATTCAATGTATATTGATTTTGATGTTAATTATTCAATTTTAAACTATATAGTATAACTAATCTCAATTGTGGTTTGAATTTTTCTTGTGTAGCTACCTTTAGATCCAATGAGTGCTTCAAAGAGGCTCCATTTTGATGATCCACCAGTAGTTTAGGATGAGATAGAAATTTTGGCGTGTAAATTTTGAATAGACATCGAGATGGCATATGCCACATTTTGTAAAAATTTGTTTGAGTTGGCGTTGATGCCATTTTTGCATATGGAGAAACACTCAAGATTATTGGATAATTTGTTATATAGAAGTTGACAATCAAAATTTAATTTCTTCCTCATGTGCATGATTAAACTCTTTGAAAATTTAATCAAGTGACCAATGGTTAAATATCAATGTACAATAGCATTAAAAAAATGGTTGTATTATGTAGTTTATATTCATATTGTTGATTACATTGCATTGCACATCTTTCAAACTCAAAGCATTACTTCACATTGCTTAACTAACAACTAGATGTTGATAGATGAAAAAATTTCAATTACAATATAGTTTTTACAAAGTCTACCTAAGCAGTCATGCAATTACTTCACATTACATAACTAATAACTAAGAGCAGTTGTCAATTGCATTTGCTTGTTGTGGAATTTTATGAGACCACATTTCTTTGAGGCATTTTTTCAAACAGTTCACTGCCTTGTTTATGCTACCACATTTTCCATACATGTGTACCAAAGCTTTTTATCAAATAGTTCACTGGCTTGTTGTTATGGCTAAAAGCCTAAAACAAGTGCTTTCAAACAAGTTATGGATTGATGTAGAGTGGGGGTGAAAAAATATGTGAAAACTACCCTTGACTCCTTTGGACCAAATTTGAGAACCAATAACATACCCCTATCTTAGGCTAGTGACTTAGCCCTCTTTCACAAAGTGATTTCCCTTTAAATAGTTGATATTCACAAGAACACCCTAAAAAATCTTGAGTTGTGTCATAAAACAACAAATTCTAAGATTATTTTGCACCTATAGGTCCTTTAGCAAGTTGTCCCATGATACTGTTTGTTTACCATGCAAATCCATAGGGTTTATTGAAATTCCCACTTCCACAACTCCCCTGACCATGCCACCAACTCAAAAACCTCTATTATGAACCAAATATGCTTAAATGTTAAAGAGATTACCCCACTCCCATTGATTTTAACAAACCCTGGGCTAAAAGCTCCATTTTCATGCAATTTAAGCAATGATTTGCTTAGGACAACTCCAAGACTCACAAATCATTTCCCCTTTCTTAAATAGACCTGCACACATTCAAATCATAGTGTACATAGCCTCTCCACCGAGCTACATGAAAGGTACAGTAGGTGGAGGGCTTCAATAATTCATAATTTACTCAAAATGCAAAATCTGGGTTCACTACCTGCCTTAAGAAAACTTGGCACAAAACTCACAAAAAATGAAAAGAAAGCACTCAAACCAACTTTAAAGGGGTCTCAGGTCTACTTCCCTCTCATTCCACATACTATACAGCCGTTTAATTGTTGTGTAGGGGTCAAACAATGGAGAAAACACAATTTTTTTGTGTAGAAACCACAATTTTTTCAAAGTAACTCAATATGATCTTATTGATTCTTCACAAAATTACATTCATCAATCCCCAAAATGACTTAACCTTTTTTAAGACTCTCCCCCACACAAAACAACTGACCAACTCCCAATAACTGACTTACAAACTAAGTTACTTGTTTGGGTTCAGGTTCGGGGGTTCGGTTTGCTAGTTTGGCTAAAAAAAATTTAGGGGTAATTCGGTTCATTTTGGGTTCTTTAGTAAAAAAAAAATGTAAAAATTATATATATATATATATATTATATATTTTATATATATATATATATATATTATATATATATATGCAGCCTAGAAACATGAATTAGGACTAGAATATCTGTAACATCATATAAACAACAAAACTTTCCCCATAAACTTGGAATGTCATTTCAAAACATGCATATGATAAATATTCATCATTGAAACTTGAATTGTGGTAGCTTGATATACAAAGTCTATTGATTCCAAAGGTTCAATTTGTGATTTGAAAGAAGCCAACTAAGTAGAGTTATCGACATTCTTGAAATCACTTAAGAATTTATTTAGTACACTAATATTTGATGTCTTGCAATCTCAGTATTTCAAACACTAAATCTATGAAGAAGTTAACTCTCAAGGCCCACTAGCTTCCACATTAAAAGAAAGCAACAAGCTATGGTCTCATGGCTTTTTTTCACACGAGAATCGGTGTTGGAGTTAGGTTGGAGACTAAAAACTATTTGTAAGTGCATAAATAAATCTTGTTCTACAACTCATATGACCTAACTGACTATTCCATCATGTCTGGATGGTTACGTTTAGGTTAGATATGGTCCCCTTTCACACCCAACAGGGTGGAAGCGCCGAAGCCACGCTCAATCGAATTCCAAATCTCCTTTAAGATTCCAAAGGCAAAAGGGAAACAATTCGATGGGTTGTTTCTCAGGATACCTAAATTTAATCACTTCCATATGATTAAATTTGTTGCGTTCACGCCTATCATATTAATGTTAATTTATTAAATTAATATTACCCCCTATGTCTCGTACTGATAAAGTATTTAATTTAATAATTAATACTTTGTATGTTACTTTATTCCTCTCTAAATTAAATAAATACACTAATTTATTTAATTTAGTCACTTATCCTCCTTTTGATTTACAAATCAATTTAAAATTCCTCACTTTCTCTCTCCTTGTCACATCCTCCAACATTTGCCACTTGCCTCTAACCTTCTGTTAATTAGCCTAATCCAATATTTGCACAACCTTAACCAAAATCATTAACTAAATTTAGCACCTCTTTTTGGTATCAATTTTCCATTTTCCCCCTTTTTAATGATAACCCTTCCTCATGTGAATTTTAATTCACATTTATTTTCTAGACTTGTAAATATGAATTTTAATTCACATTCTCCATTCTCCCTCCCAAGGCTTCTAACCTTGACTTGTCACACCCCCCACATAGACCAAGTCCCACCTTGAGCCCATCTTTACTCTCTGTGATGTCTGCGGAATGTGAATTTTAATTCACATTTATCCTCCTAAATCCACCTTTCTTTTCCCATAGGATTTTGAGGAATTCTAAAAATTCCTCAAAAGTCCCTTTCACTCCCACTTGGGGACAAGAAATCCCTTTTTGTGGAAATCCTCTCATCCCTCAAGGTGCATGTCCTTTTCCACCTCATGTACCTTTTTGACAACTCATCTCCACCTCATATCCTCTTGTCCACTTCACTCTCCACATGTCAAGATGTGAGGGCTTGTTGGTTCTCAACCCACCATAGCCCTTCATCTTGACCTTGTTGGATCAATCTTGACCCTTGAATTCTCTAGAGAATTCAAGATCTCCTATAAATACCCCCTCCTCAAGGGCATTTCCACAACACTTTAGATTTGAACACCCTTATGCTGTTATTTTGCATTCTCAACACTTTTCACTTCCATACCTACATGCTGTCCATTTGAATCCTCAAGCATTTGCAATCAACTAATCATCTTTGCTAGTCATCTTGCTTATAGAATCTTGCATTTTAGTCATTCAATCTACCATCTAAGGAGCACACAAGCTATTCAAATCGAAGGCTAATCAAGGAGCAACCAACAACAAGGAAGGTGATATTGTCCTATTTTGTTTATCTATTTCCTTTCTTATTCTAACTCTCTTTTGGTTAATCTTGAGGTGTCCTTGGTGTTTTGTCTTTCTTGTTTCTTAGTTAGATTCACACATTTAGAGTAGCATAAAA
>VDFB02162386.1:0-23277 GCA_007258455.2 Sequoia sempervirens | reverse complement strand
GGGACTTCACAGCTATTGCACGGTGGGTAATCAAAGACCATATACCATCTGTCATAAAAATGGTTCCTAATCTCTTGGTGGTGGCACCAATGAATAGGAAACCTCTTTGCATTGAGGGTGAGATTTTGATTTTTTTTAGGGTCAATGAATAGAGCAATAAAATCACCTTTAGTAATCTTTAAATCTTTAACTTGTTTATATGATAATTTGTCTGCATAATATGCCCTCGATGTTTGCCTCCTATTTTGCCATCCAGATATTTGTTGGGTAATTGCATCCACATTTTTAACAAATCCTTCAATGAATCTGCTAGATTTATTCTTTCTCGCGGGTTGAAGAATTTTGATCACTCAACCTACTAATAAGATCCTCAACTTCTTTTCTATTGTTTTCAATTTCACTCAAATTTTCTTGAGTGCCAGGAGGGTATTGAGAGAATGGTGGGGGAGGTTGATTTTGTGGTTGAGGCTGATTTGGTTGAGGATTTTCTTCCTCTTGTTGAGGATTTCCTACAAATTAAAAAAAAAAAACATTCATTTCTAAACTAAAACAAACAAAATCAATTTAAAACTAACAAATTCAAAACAAATACCAAACAATACTTACCTCTTGCATCTCTTCATCGTTGTGGCACCATATTTGTGAAGAAATCCAATTGCTCTTGATGAATTTTGAAGAAATCACCTCTCCAAAAATGTGAGCGCGTATAACAGGGTTTTTGGCTGCGGGCAAAGCTAAAACACAGCAAAAAGGAAATGAGAAATGATATTTGGATTTGGTTTTTTTTGCTTTTAAAAAGAAATAACGCGAACGCGTTTTGGCCTATTTTTTTCTTTTTTGGCCACAAAAGTGCAACCATCTTGGTGCACTTACCCATATCTTCTCCTCCAAATCACCATGGAGAAATGTGGTTTTCACATCTAGTTGTTCCAAATGCAAATATTCAGTAGCCACAATACTTAAAACAATATGAATAGAAGTCATCTTAACAATCGGAGAATTTTTTTTAGCAAAATCAATACCTGTTTTTATGTGAAAATCCTTTGACAACTAACCTGGTTTTAATTTTTTTTTAACCTCCAACTTCCTCTTTCAGCCTATAAACCCATTTGTTTGATAAAGCCTTTTTACCTGCAGGCAACCTACATAATTCCCAAATCTAATTTTTCTGCAAGGAGTCCATTTCTTCTTTCATTGCAAGCTCCCACTAAACCTTTGTATCACCTACATAGCTTCATCATGCCCTTCTAGTTCACTAGCATCTGTTAACAAAATAGAATACAGAGAGGGAGAAAACCTTTTAGGAGGTCTACTTAGCCTTATTGGCCATCTAACATTCAGTGGAGTTTGTGGTTTTTCTTGTTGTTGCAGAGCATGAGGAACCACTGGAACATCACTATCTAGAGTATCATCTAGCACCACCAAATCCTTTTCTTTCTTCTCATGTTGTTGCAACTGATCTTTGTACAACACCTTCTCATTGAATACAACATTCGTGATTCTCACAATTTTCAAATTTTCAACATCGCAAAGCCTATAACCAAATTCATCAATGCCATATCCAATGAAGATACACTTTTTTTATTGTGCATCCATCTTGGTTCTATTTTTAGAATCTACATGTGTAAATGCTTCACATCCGAAGGTTTTGATAAAATAATAACTCACCTTCTTATATGTCGATGCTTCCTCTTGAATACCACAACCCAAAGGAAATGAAGGACCTCTATTAATTAAATAAATAGTAGTGTTTACAACCTCTACCCACATGTTTAAGGGCAGCACGACATGCAACCTCATACTCCTTGCACACTCCATTATTGTCCTATTCATGCATTCAGCCAGTCCATTTTCTTGTGGAGTCCTTGGAACCATTTTCTGCCTATGAACTCAATTAAAGGAACAATAATCCTCAAATTATTTGCTGCAATACTCACGGCCATTATCATATTTGAGACATTTTAATCTTTTACCCATCTCATTCTCAACCAAGCTTCTCCATTTCTTAAATGTTTCAAATACATCATATTTATTCCTATGGAAATAAATCCAAACCTTCCTAGTTGCATCATCTATGAATGTAACAAAATAATGAGATCCATTGAGAGAAGATACCTAAGTTGGTCCCCATACATTTGTATGCACAAGCTCCAACTTTTCATCTTTCTTTTGCTTCCCATCCTTGAGAAAATTAACTCTCTTTTGTTTTCCATACACACAACTTTCATAAAAACCCATATTAATGCATTTCAGACCTGGTAAAACTTTCTTAGAATGAAGTACCTTCATACCCTTTACACTCATATGCCCAATTTTTTTATGCCACAGTGTTGTCTCAAAACCTGCAACAACTATTTTAGTCTCTTCCTACGAACCCACAACAACTGTTCCTAAACCTATTTGTGTTCTCTCTGCAACAACTAAAGTAGAAGGAACAGTATGGCTTGTACAAAGATATAAGGTGCCTACTTTCACACCTTTTACTACTATTAAGGTACCTCTTGAAACCTTCCAATTTTTATCATTAAATTAATTGTGCAATCTTCATCACCTAGCTTCCCTACTGAAATTAAATTCCTACTCAGCCTTGGAATGTGCCTTACCTCTTGTAGTAGCCAATGATTCCCATTTTGCAACTTAATCTTAATTCTTCCCTTTCCAAAAATCTGATAGGGTTTGTTATCTCCCAAATAAACTAGCCCAAAATCCCCTTAGACATAATCAATAAAATAACTTATATGGGGTGTAGCATGAAATGAGGCCTTTGAATCTAAAACCCATGAATCATCAGCATTATCAAGGGAAAGAATCAAAGCATCCTCATTAGATTTGCTACTTACCACATTTTCCTCTTTACTTCCTTCCTTTTTGTCTCCTTTATTTTTTTGAGACCAACAATCTTTCTTCAGATGACCTAGTTTCCCACAATACCAACAATCCTTCTATCCTCTAGATTGGGACCTTTTGTCCTTTGATTTTCCTCGTGACTTCCCACGACTTCTAGAATTATTTCCTCTCTCCTTTTTTTTGCCCCTGCTTTATGCATTCAAAACAATACCTGATGTGGATGTTCCACCTGAAATTTTCCTACAAATTTCCTCGCTCAAAATGACACCAACAACATCATCAAATTTCAATTTATTTCAACCAAAAACAGAATTTCTAACAACCATTACCAAGCTATTCCAACTTTCAAGCAAAGAACACAAAATCAAAAGAGCCCAAACTTCTTCATCAAAGTTTACATTTATAGAAGTTAATTGACTGGTAACCATATTAAACTCATTTAAATGATTAGCAACTGACCCACCTTCTACCATTTTCATATTAAATAAACGCTTCATAAGAAATACCTTATTCAAAGTAGAAGACTTTTCATATAACTTTTCCAGGGTTTCCATCAACTCTTGAGTTTTCTTTGTTGTTGAAATATTGAACGCCACTGGGATTTTTGTAGGCATAAACGAATGGTTCCCAGTGCCTTTTTTTCCAAAATATTTCAATCCTCATCAGTCATTGTTGTTGGTTTCTTGGCTATTCCTTCTGATAGAGATAATCCTCCATCTTCCTCTTTCATAGCTGATAGTTATGCCCATTGAATTTTTCTACCTTCAATTTACCCTCATTTTCCATTACTCCCACTTAACCATGAGACTCCCACTCAACCGTGAGACCTTCCTGTAGATGATAATCGAACACAACCCGCTCTGATACCACTTGTCAGGAAATTGCATGTAGAAAATATCAATTAAATGTAAATAAAGATTAAATAGAGGAATGAAAATACACATAAATAATAATAGCGAGAGACAATTTTTAGCATGGTTCACCCAAACTTAGGCTACATCCACCAACAGAGAGTCCAATATTATTATCCTGCAAATCAAACTAATTACAACCAACAATCCTTGCAACTGAATATCACTGCAAATGCTACAATACAATATCAACAAAAAACCCTAACCATTAGCCATTTTATCAAGACTTATGTCAGTTACAAAATAGGGTTTATTTATGTCATCCAATAGAAAAAATAACTCCCAACTCCTTTATAAAATAATAAAAGTCATTTGAGGTTTTGGGGGCACTGCCACTGAGCCCCCGCAGGGGCGCTGCCCCTCGACCCCACCTTGTATCATGACAGGGAGCACACCAGGGGCATTGCCCATGGACCCCGCAAGGGGTGTTGCCTCTAAACCCCCGTTGAATAATTTGGGGGGAAACCGTGCAGATAAAAGGGGAAAATTTAACCTCTGATTTTGATTATGCTCCATGTAACAACAAAATTGGTCACTTTCATAAATATTGCAAGGAGAAGAAGAAAAAACAAGTCTTTCTCTGATTCTGAATCTGAAAAATCATCCCAAGATGAATAAGAAGAATTTATTGCAGCCTTGACAACCCATGCATTAGAATATGTGTGCTTGATAGATTCAAGTGCATCCTTTGACATGACCTTTCATAGAGATTGGTTTTTGAGGTATGAAGAGTACGATGGTAGGAAGGTGTACCGGGGTGATGAATCTCACCTAAAGATTGTTGGTCCTAGAAGATTCAAAATTAGTTTTTCTGATAGAAATGTGAAGTAAATTGATGGTTTCATGCATATCCTGGGTTTGACATGAAACCTGCTTTTTGTAAGTAAACTAAATGATTCAAGAGTGGAAGTTGTTTTCTCTAGTGGATGATGCAAGATGACAAGAGGAGCTATGGTGTTGGATAAGGGTGTTCGTGTTGGCACTTTGTACAAGCTAGATGCATGCACAGTACATCGCAATAGTTATTCTAATGTACCAAAGGAGAGACCTTTGGATTCTTCATCCTCATTATCATATCGTGCAGTGAAGAAGTGTTTTGCAGCTACATCATATGGTCATGCATTTTTGGTACCTAAGGGTGCTCGTGTTGAAATGAACAAGACAACTGAGAAGGGGGTGAATCAGTTGTAGAAAATTAATCCTTTAAAACCCGCAATATTAAATATATCCACAAGCATTCATTAAACCCTTATTTTGTTAGGTTGACTAAACATGAAATGCAAATACCAGAAACTGAAATCACAACACCATACACATGAAAACACTAGATTTGCATGGAAAACCCAATGAGGGAAAAACCACAATGACGATTAGCTCACAATCTAAGTAATAGCAAAACCAGTACAAAGGGGCTCAGTACCAGAATGGGACACACTATCCAAAAGGCTCATAGTTAGGGTTGGTTGCCATAGAAAGAAATCAAGAAAATAGAAGAAGAATAAAGTTACACAAAGAAAACACTTTTCAATGCAACAATGAGTCCACCACAATTGCTTGCACACTTTCACAATACTATATGAAAGCTATTAGGTGCCTTTAGCTCTCTACCTTCAGGAACCTCCAAACATAGATCAAATACATTTCTCCCAGACCACAGATGATTTATGCAAAAATGGACATAGGATTATCACTCTTTCTCCAACAAATCACCCAATAATGTCCTAGGAGTCCCAATTGGATTGACTAACAACCTCACAATGTGAGTCAATTCACAATGAGGAGGACTTAGGAGGGGTCTTTCTCAGCTTTAAAGGGTTTCACCACCAAGCAAATGCTTGGAAAAGAAAATGTTGGAAAACACACTTTAATATGTAAATAAATACTAAATGACTTAGAGAGATAAACAAAATGTAATAGAAAACTATGAAACTTGAAATGTGCACTTGGGAAGTCTGAAGATGCTATGAGAATTCTAGAGATGTGAAGAAACTTCCAAAAAGTGTTATGGAGGACTAAGATGCCTAGGGTGGCGTATTAGTCCCACTACTATTTTTTAGGGCAGATGTGGAGTCTTCAGATGTCAAAACTGGATCTGAAGGAATCACTAAAAAATATTTTTTGCAGGACTAAGACACCCAAGGTGGCATATTAGTCCTATGAACTGTATTTTTGAAAACTTTGAATGTGGTCCTAAGCTCCAAGTTTTGCACTTGCTTCCTTTCTGATCTTAGGTTCTAAAACTTTCAAATTCAGCCTGTAGGTGAGTTTTCGTGAAGATGACAACTTTGTAATGCAACTTTTCAACTTTTACAACTATTCACTCCAAATGATCTTCAATATTTCAATCTAAATCTACAATCACAAATATGCAAGATGGGAAAAACTTGTTGTTTGTTAGTGAATGGGGGTTTTCCTTGGCCAAACCCATTGTTGGTAATTAAACCTTGAAATGAAATAGAAATAATAAAGAAAATGGTGAATGAACAACATGCAATGCTACTGTTATCACCTAGAAATGCAACCTATGCAAAGTTGTAAACTGGGCTTTCTAGTGAAACATTGGATCACTTTGAGGTTGTGGGTCACCTGAGATTGGAGTGAACCTCCAGAGAAGGCCAGCTTCCTTTGTGTTATCACCTAAACTACTGATTCTTTCATGGTAAAGGGAGAAGGAAAATTCATAAAAATGGAAATTAAAACCTAGGGTGATACACCAAAATGATAGGAACAATGAGATACTCAATTTACACTTGAATACTGGTGACAGCCATGGGACTGCACAACAAGATCATGTAGATCACGCATACAAACAGGTTTGACATGCACATGCCTTCAAGGAGGAAAGGCAGATTTTCACTAACTAGAAGATCATGTGCAGGATAAAGTAAACACAATTTGCAACCTACATGATACTACTTCTACAAAGAAAGGCATGACATGAAAACAAAAGCTATAAGGAAAGAGAATATTTCACTAAGTAGCTCAATGAATCAAAAAGAATGCACAATACTTCACAAGAATCAAAAGGCAAAAGATGGACCATCAATAGTGACCAAGGTAGATTTTGTATATTATGCTCCAAGTTGAGTTACAGAATCTACTAATCTGAGAGAGGACTGTAGTAGTCACATACTTCAGAAAAGCATGAGGAGAACTCCTTACAAAAAGGAAAAAAATGCATTATATACACCAGTGTGTCAGCCCCTTAGGGCTTACAAAAAAAATTGGTCCCCAAAAAAATCTATCCCTAGATCTTTTTCAAGTAGTTAATGTTGCACCCTGCGTGTCCTGTTGTTCATGTTGGTGTGAAGAAACACCCTTGGAGAAGCCCTCAGATCTTTAGTAGCAACCACCGCATTCATTTCTGATCCTTGTGTTGATCTTTGAATCTCTTTGTAGTCGAGCTGCTTTGAATGCTCCTGAGCTGCGAACAAATACCTGTTGCATGTCATTCTGTTGATCTTCATCTGGTTGAGCTGCCACGACTTGCTTTTGGATTTCTCTGATTCATTGGGCTCACTAAACGTAGAATCTCGGGCAGTCAAAAACTCGTTCATTCAAAATCGCATCTCAGCAAGACACTGGAGGTGTCTCGCTGATGTGATTATGGCCCTCTAAAGCTATTGGCGTGACTCAAACTTTTGTTGAGATGTCATGACGAACTCCCCCTACCTGCCCCAAGCTTTCCTCATTTCGCTGAGACTCCCACTGGTTGAGAAGGTATCATACCAAAGGCACTTTGCTTGGCGAGGCCCTATTTCATCTGTTGGTAAGAGACCATTAGTGTCTCCCCAAATGCATTTTACCTTATCGAGCTCTGCCTTCCTTTCGCCAAGAGATCACCGAGTTGGGAAGACCTTTCTCTGACTTGGAATGCTATACCGAAGGTCTTCATATTGGTTAGACTTTAACAGGTCGTTGAGACCATACCCGAGCACTTTGTCCTTCTGCGGGCTCCACTTCCTTTCAGGGAGACATCCACAGATCATCGTGACATCCTGGCGAAGTCCCTTAGTCATATCGAGGGGTTCTTTTGTGTCGGTGGGACTCCATCTATTTGGGAAGACATCTCACCGAAGAGGAAGCGTTATGCATTATGCCGAAACTCCCTGGTGAAACACTATCAGCGTAACCCCTGCCGGTCACTGAGACATCACTTCGAAAGCCTCAAGTCTTGGCGAGGCCTCTCTTTTTTCTTCAGTGGTTTCTTCATCCTTCAGCAAGACATACACCGAAGGCAATATCTTTGCTGAAACCTGTGCTTGTTGCCGAGACATTCCATTCTCACTAAGACCTCTTAGCAAGTTCCTTCACTTACCCCAAAGTGCCCGGTCGGTGTGACTTTAGTTGGTCGCCAGGAACTTTTGGCAAACGCTTCTCCTCATGGCAATCTCCCTTTGTTTTATCTTTTGGTGGGTTCCATTTCCTGTCGAGGAGAAGACTTTACTTCTGCAAGACCTCTTGCTGAAATCCTTTTCTCAGCGAACCCCTTTTGTTGTCGACGAGACATCACCAGTTTGCCAAGACCATATGCTGAAATACATCTCCTGCTAAAACCCTATTCTTGGTCTAGAAGACTTCACTAGTCACTGAGACTCACACCGAACTCTTCATTCTGCCCGAGCACAAGCAGTCGGTGTGACTTTCTCACATCATTGAGACCTCTCACCGACATTGTTTCCTCCGGTGAGAGTTTCCCTGATGACTTGCCACCATCTGCTATCAGTGAGACATTGAACCTTCACTGGGACTTCTCACCAAGCACTGTAGGTCACCCCGAAGCCCGTGGTCACCGTGAGTCTTGCCGAATGATGATTGAATGGCCTATCGGCCAAAGAAATCCACACGGTAAGATGTCATACCGAACCCCTCTTGTTATAGCAATAGGCTCTATAGCTTCATTCGGTAAGATAGAAGCTAGGTCACAACGACCTATTCAAAACAGAGTGTATCAAAGTTGTTAGTCGGCCAGACAGTAGGAGGGTCTTGCCGACTTTCTCCTTAAAGGAAAATTATGTCAAATTGACTAAGGCATTCTTTTCAACTTAGCTCCCCTATGAAATGTCATCAAATGCCTGACTTTTCCCCCTGTGTGAATGTTCCATTTGGCCTTCTCAAACCTTTGTCACATGATTATCCTACCTGATTGAGCCCGTGGGTGAAAATTGGGTAACAGCTACAACTCACCAAAACCCTTATAAAATCTACAAACTTGTGTGCAATGGTTGCAATGGATATGGATCTTGAACCAAAGATATGGACTTGAATTGCTTGCTTGAATCAACACCCTACATTACAAATGTTAGCACAACAACACACATGATGCAAGAATATATTTAATATGATGCTTAAATCTTGATAATGGCTCCAAATGCTTGATAAATCTGCTCTTGAATGCTCTTGTGAACTCAATTATACTATGAATTCTCTCACAAAAGGCTTGTATGCTTGTTATGAGAAATGAGTGAAGGAACCTTGTATTTATACTTATCTATGCTTAATATCCTAAAATTACATCACACCAAGCCAACATATGAATTCATTAAATAAAGGAGGCTAAATCCCACTAGAATTTGAAATTAAATCCTGAAAATGACTCAAGGAGGACTAAGACACCCTAGGTGGCATCTTAGTCCCAATCCATGAAACTTGGGGAACATACACCAAAAGGGGCCCAATTAAGATGCCTCAAAATTAGGGTCCCCAGACCTTTGGGGGACAAAGACACCCTAGGTGGCATTTAGTCCTGACACAAAAGTCTAGGACACACAAATGGAGTCATTAAATTATCATTTATGCATTGGAGAATGTCGGGATTAACCAGAAAAAAAATTAATTCATAGGGATTGTGGACACAAAATAGGACCAATTAAGCTATAAAGAAGCATAAATAAAGCAAGGAAGACCCAAACAAGTTTGAAAATGCAAAGGGTATGCATTTTACTACACTACAACAGAAAACATCACTGAACAACTAGTTCACACACTGGTGAAAATACATTGTACTACACAATGATCCAGAAACCCAAATTTTGAATATAACAACATTTGTAACCCTTGAATAACCTGTAAGATCTACACAAGCATAGCATCAACACTAAAAGAATGTGGAACACAATACTGAAGCACATTATAATCATTTGCACAACACAGTTTAATTTGTTTATTAAATTTTCTTAAAATTTGATGCAAGAGCATCCAGGGAGAAAATAAATCTTCCATCAAACTAAGTTATTTATTTTCAATAAGGGCTAGATCAGATGGGAATTCAATGATTATGGCAGTATGCAAGCATTTGGGTCTTTGGAGCAAGTGGCATGAAGAATGAATTAATTTTGGCATTGGTCAACATACTCATCAGTGTGATATGGAGGCTTTGATGGGACCCTATTTCATGTCCCATTGGCATACCGATGGTGAGGGAAGTAGCAGTTAATGGTCACAAGGAAGTCTCATCAGATGGAGGTTCACATATCGACGGGATGACATTTGATGTCTCTTCAACATTCTAACAAGTTGCATCGAGGAGACTCTGGGCTTTTGGGTGGAGTTATTTGGGAGTCCCTCTGATGGAGCAATAAGCATTTCACAACAAGTGGTGGATGGTTGTGAAGGTTCCTCATCAAATTGATAGGTGATTTTCGACATAACTTGGTGGTGAGTCCCTTTGATATTTGGATATCAGGGAGGTAAATAGGTTTCAACAGGAGGTCTTGAGGAGTCCATTTGAAATCCCGTAGGGAACTTCATTGATGGAACCTTGCCAATTGAATTGAAAGGATTTGAAGTCCCCTTGACATTGTGATGGCGAGGAGATGGATGGAGAAGTAGATTGATGGCGATGGACAGACGAGTAAGGTGGTGACATGTGGAAAAAAATTATTCATTGATTTCATATCATTGTTGTGAATCAACACGATCATTGTCCAAATGATTTCAAGCATGAAGTTGATAGATTGGAAGATGATTACCTAGTGTGAATGAATAAAAATGAAGTTGTTGATAACGAGGTAACTGCTTGCAAAGATCCAAATATTCATTGAATGATGAGGTGGTACTAAGACAACATGGGGATAAAGAATGTTGAGAAGTGGAGCTAACCTGAAGGAGTGTAGATATATAGTGATGGAGAGATAGAGAGGAAAAAAGAGATAAGATGGTGGAGTAGCATGTGGGTAATTTGATCATGGAGCAAAGAAGAAAATCCAATCACTTGTTGGTGAAGGAAGAATTGAGAGTGAATGGTCAAATCTTCAATTTGGTAGATGACTATAATAAGAAAACCCATATAATAAGGTTGAATGTTGTAATTTTTGTTTTATTCCATAAAATAAGCCCATTTTCTTCTTGCATTTTTGCTATTCAAACCTATGTTTTATAGTGAGTTCTAGTTTGTAATGGGAGTACCCTTCATCAAAAGCACTTGGAAACCAAGTACCTGAGACATCATCTCACCTCATTACTTCATTCCAACTCATCATCTTCAGGATCTACAATAAAGAATAGCTCCATGTACTCACAACACTTCCTCAAGGTCTCAACTACACATGCACAACCTGTTTTCCTCTTTTCAACAATTTTCTCAATATCCTCAACATCTTCATCCCATAGTTGACATCAATGACAACACTAGTCAGTAGACTCCTTGTTGATATCAATGACAACACCATCATTCTTGCAACAATCTCCCCCTTTGTCATTGATGGCAACACAAGCTGTGAAAAGCCACCAAATACCACACAATAGTTCATAACATTCTTGAAACATTTCTTTTTCACATGATTCTTTCTCCCCCTTTCACATCGATGGAAAATGATAAAATTTTGTATTGTTCTCCCTCTTTGACACTAAACAAAAATAAAATCATGCTCTAAATACTCCCCCTTAGGAGTACACCCAACTTAATCATAACTACAATGACAACACATGATACTACCTACTCCCCCTAAGAGGTAGCCACCAACATTAGTCCAGAAAAGAGATAGATCCATAGATCCACTGGACGGATGCACCTCTATATGCATCTAGTTCAAGAAAGGAGGGGAAATAACCCCCAAATTCTCTTGAAGATACTCAAAATTATTCTTAGGAAGAGCCTTAGTAAATATATTAGCAATCTAATCCTTTCTAGGAACATACTCAAACTTTACCTCATTCTCCATAACCTTCTCTCTCAAAAAGTGATACCTAATAGATATATGATTTTTCCTTGAATGCATCACTAGATTCTTTGAAATTTTTATTACACTTGTACTATCATAGAAGATAGATATAGGTTCATCAAATACAACTCTAATATCCTTTAATATTTGCCTCATCCATAATACCTATGTAAAACATGATGTTTTTGTAATACACTCAATCTCTACAATGGATAAAGAAACTAAATCTTGTTTCTTACTCAGCCATCAGACCAATCTACATCCAAGAAAGAATGCACCATCACTTGTACTTTTTCTTTCATCAACACAGCCAACCCAATCTATATCTATATAAGAATTTAATGTGGAATCAATATCTTTAGGATACCATAAACTATAATCTAGTGTGCCTCTTAAATATCTAAATATTCTCTTCACTGTTGCAAAATGTGTTTCTTTAGTATATTCTTTAAATCTAGCAACAAGATAAATTGCATGCATGATATTTGGTCTAGTAGTAGTCAAATATAGCAATCCACCAATTATAGATCTATACTTGCTCTGATCATCCTTAGGTGAATCATCATCTTTGCCTAATTTACAACTAGTCACCATAGGATTACATACTGGTTTGGAGTCATCCATTCCAAACTTCTTCAACATATCTTTGACATACTTAGACTATGAAATGAAAATCCCTTTATTTGTTTGATTGATATGTATCCCAAGAAAGAAATTCATTTCCCTAAACATTAACATCTCAAATTCTTTCTACATCTCAAATTCTTTCTAAATTTCTTCAAAAAAATTCTTACACATATCCTCATTTCCACCAAATACAATATCATCCACATATACAACTACTATCAAGATTTTATCTTCCTCAATTTTAAAGTAAAGATTACTATCTGTGGAGCCTTATTGAATCCTTGATGTATCAAGTACCTGTCCAATCTTGCATACCAATATCTTGGAGCTTGCTTCAAACCATATAGTTCCTTCTTCAACTTACATATCGTGTTTGGTTAATATTGTAAGCGGTAGAATGGGGAAAACAAGTTAAACATGCATCTACGCTTCTAAATAGTACATTGCATCTAATATTTAAAGAAATTAAACTAATTTAAACTAGAAATCTTTAGAAATTTATCCTATTGCTCTCTAACTCTAAAAGATCTCTCTAATTTACTTTGCTCTCAGATTTAGAAGCTAATTAAACTATTGAAATGACACTTAGAGAATGAGAAATGAACTAATTCTATTCCTATGTGATTAAATATGCAAATCTATTGTAATGGCAGTCATGACTGCAAATGCTGGATGCTGGATGAAAGCTGGATGGATGCTGGATGCTTGAATACTTGGATGCTTGGAAAACCTGCAGAGTAAGTTTGCACAAGTTTTTGGAACCATTTCCTGTAGCCAAAGAGCTGTATTTATAGCTTTCACGGCAGCACATTTGCACAAGGATGCAGGATAAGGGGCTGTGATTCAATCTGGAGAATTGAATGGCATGGGATGAGAAGATGGAGCTGATCATGGAGGATTGTTCCTCCCCATGAAAACACCAGGCAAGATGTGAGGGAAGATTGGAGGAAGGAGATTGAGAGGACTTCCTGCAGGTTTGTCCTCGAAGCTCTTCCTGTGAATGAAAGTTGCATTAATTAGATTTTAAAAAATCTAATTTTATTGGTGAGTGAATAGTGTAAATGATTTATGCATTAATTTAAATAAATTTAATTTATTTAAATTTAGCAAAAAAGGAATAAATAATTTAATAAATCAAACTATAGAGTTTGTTTATTAAATTAAAACAAAAAAGAAAATGATAATTAAATAAAAGATTTTAGAATATCTTTATTTAATTAAGAAGAAATGTGATGAGGTAATTAAATAACACAAATTATTTGAGTTGTGTATTTAATTTACGATAGAAGTATAAAAGAAGTAATAATGATAATAATTAAATAAAACAAAGTTTTTAATTTTGTTTATTTAATTAAGAGAGAAATAATATGATGAAAATGATAATAATTAAATAAAACAAAGTTTTAATTTTGTTTATTTAATTAAGAGAGAAAATAGAAGAATTAATAATGAACTTAATATAAATAAATATTTCTATTTATTTACTAAGTAGATGAATTTAAGATAAATTAATCAAATAAGTTGTATTTAATTAATTAGATTCTCCAAACCATTTTTAGGTGTCTACATTTTGTCCCTCTTTGAAGTGATGTGTTTACATATTGCTTCAAAGAATGATTTTGCCTTAGCTGCCAGTATTGACGAAAATTTTAAAATATGCCCCTGAGTTGCCCCAGATGTTGAAATTTGAAATGATAGCGATGTATGCCCCCTCGGGAGATAAATTGATCAATGTTGAATTTTTTTATGATTTTTCAAGAATTTTGAATTTTTATGGTGATTTAATGATGAATTGGTGAAGAAACAATTTATCTCCCGACAAAATTGTCCAAAAATGCCCCTGTGATAGATAAGAATTAATTCCCCAGAAGGAAAAATAAATAAATTCCATGAAAATCCCAAAAAAATAACCTATAAAAGCTCAAAAGGTCATTTTCAAAAGTCATTTGTGCATTTGACTTTGACAATCTTGTGATAGAGACCCTCAGAGTGCTAGAGCTTCAGGATGCCGATCCCTTACCACACCCATCGACTCGAGCGTGTACGACGTCACCAGCGTCTGGCCGACTATGGACCTCCGGTATGTACCCCAAATCTTCCTCGTGATTCGCGCCCTTACTGTTTATGTCTTTTTGCACGTGTTTTTAGTGTTTTAGCGTGCAGCAGACGTGATTTAGCGCATCCGTGATCTATTGTAGCGCGCCATAGTTTTAACGCGCCCATAGAAATCTGTAGTGTGTCTATAGTTTAGTGTAGTGCGCCATAGTTTTAGCACGTGGGGTTAAATCTGCAGCGCGTCTGTGGGATTTTATAGCGTGCCAGACTTTTTAGCGCGTTGGGTTGTTTTTACAGTGCCTCAATGGGATTTTGTAGCGCGCCAGACTTTTTAGCGCTCTAGGTTGATTTTGTAGTGCTTCAATAAGATTTTGTAGCGCTTGGAGGTATAGATTGATGAAAATTGTGCATTTTGATTTTCGTCGATTTGTTGTTGATTCCATCTATTTTTGTTTGATCTTGACTAAAATATATGGTAAATGATCTCATGATGAGCGAGAGCTATTGATTTATAATAATTACCCTCATGATAGGCAAGGAATAATTAAACTTTCTGAAGGAATGAACCCGATTGATAGATGAGGGTTCCTTGATAAATTGATAGTTTGATAGGTAAAGCACAATTTTTGAAAATTTGATGACCTCCTGATGTTTGATAGTCTGATTAAAATGTTCTCTTTGTATGATAACAGGAGCATTTAGATGTTATCCAGGTGGGAGAGCAGTTCCCTTGGCCATTTGATATGATACCGCGACTTTCACCAGATGAGAGACAACATATTACTGATTGCGGTTTAGCGACGTTACTTGATATGCCCCATATTAGACTTAATAGGGGTCTATTGACAGCCTTAGCGGAGTGGTGGCATAGTGACCACAATACCTTCCACTTACCTACTGGTGAGATGATTATAACGCCAGAGGATGTATGGCGTATTCTTCACATTCCTTTTGTTGGGGAGATTGTTGTGCATGATTCAGAGGAGGCTGGTGGGGTAGAGGCTATGCGGAGAGTCTTTCAGAATCCCCATATTGCGGGAGAGTGGATTCCATGGGTAGAGATGCATGATTCATATGCTCCACTTCCTTCAGTTTTGGCCGGCTTTATTGGTGGATTCCTTTGTCCTGATAAGAGGTCAAAGGGTCTATCTCTCAGATGGGGTCGGGTATTAGAGGGTCTGGTGGCCCACAGGATGAGATATGCTTGGGGCATGTGTATGCTTGCCCAGTTATATCATGATTTACACTGGATTGTGTACCTTGGAGGCAACAGTTTATCGGCAGGGGCTACACTTCTTCAGGTATGGGCATGGGAGCATATTGCTATTATGCATCTCATGTCAGTGTTAGCGAGACCAGCGATGAGGCCTTATGTGTTTCGGTATAGAGGTAGGCCTACCCAGCATATGATGGGTAAGCTAGATTATTGGAGGCGGATTATTGATGATGTGGAGGCAGTGACCTGGCGTCCCTATTTAGACTGTGATGACTAGGATGATGATGATATTGAGTTGGGGTTCTTGTCTGATTCGATGTATTTGATCGGGAAGAGCTCTAGGATCTTGGAGCGATTCCTATTTCGTCGCGTCTACAGGCAGTATGGTATCGTGCAGTGTATGCCATAGGGAGTGGTGCATTACAGATGATGACGGATAGATGTTAGTGATTGGGGTCCTAGTTTGGCTTACGGGGCACTTGTTGAGGGTTACCGTGCTCTGCAGCCATCAGCATGGGATATGCGGCGGGATATTGTCGAGGAACCTATTACTCTCAAGTACAGAGAGTACTTGGCTCTGCACCCTCCTCCACATATTACTATTCTGGATGAGCCGGTACCAGTGCTAGCGGCAACACCAACACCAGCACTAGCAGCAGTACCAGCAGCAGCACTAGCAGGGGGTGGTCAGGTTGGTCAGAGATGGGGGAGAGATGACGACAGTGAGAGTGATGATAGCAGCGACGATATCAGTGATGATGATGGCAGAGATGGGGGGAGACCGAGCGTAGCAGGTACCACAGAGCCATCTACTAGTGCGCCTCGTAAGAGGCAAGCTGTTGCTTCCTCGTCGATGGAGCGATCAGAGGTTGCAGGTTTACAGGTGCAGGTTCAGACTTTATAGGGACAGCTAGCACAGGTGCAGGGATTACTAGCACAGACACAGGCCCAGATGCAGGCATAGCTAGCTACCGCTCAGACACAGATTATCGCTCTGATTGGTGAGAGAGATGGGGCTCTATAGGTAGCAGCAACAGCACAGGTTCAGCTAGTAGGTGTACGAGCACAGTTGATCACTGCCCAGGAACAGATCATAGCCTTGACTGCAGAGCGAGATACTGTTAGACAGACGGCAGAGACAGCACAGGCTACTGCAGAGAGATTGCAGAGAGTGGCAGATGGGACCTTTGTAGTAGATTACATGCAAGAGGCCATGCGTGTAGGCATCGAGATTGAGTTTTACAGGAGTCGTTACCATGAGCTTTGCCCCCCAGAGCAGAGAGTTAGTTATGCCCAGTCCCGCTCAGAGAGGACTCATTCGAGGACAGTGAGCAGAGGTGTGACACAGCCTCTCCCGAGAGATCCGAGAGATCTGAGAGATCCTGGGACATCTGGTGGTGGTACTGATACTAGTGTGAGACCTGCTCCTTCTGGTGCGAGTACTACTTGATATCAGTTGTGTACCCTTTGAGATATATATAGCCATTTTTGACATGATGTTATTTTCATCCTTTTCAGACTTCATTGTATACTTGACACTTGATGAGATATATGTGCAGCGGTTCGATTGATCTATGATACGTTCTACATGATTTATGTGATGGATGCATTGATCTTATGATGTGTTCTACATGATTTATGTGATGGATGCATTTTAATTTTTATGTTTTATGATGATCTTTTATACTAGATTGTATGGATGCATTGATGTTGATGTGATATGATATTGATGATGTATTTCTTTTCTTAATGAGATGCAATGTATGATAAATAAAATGTGATGTAAATGAATGATGTATTAGATGGAATAATGATATGTGATGAAATGAATGACATATGTTGAAATGAAATGATATGTGATATGTGATATATAAAATGAGATGTAAATGAATGATGTATGATAGATAAAATGACGTAAAATGCCTTCTATATGTATGCAATGAATGATGATTTTGCTACTATATAATAATGACGATATGATGTGATGTAAATGAATGATGTATATAATGAAATGTGAATGATATGTACGGATGAAATGGAATGTATAGTATGATGTATATAATGAGATGTAAATAAATGATATATGTAATGAAATGTGAATGAATAATGTATGGATGAAATGTAATGTAAATGATGATGTATATAATGAGATGTAAATAAATGATATATGTAATGAAATGTGAATGAATGATGTACAGATGAAATGTAATGTAAATGATGATGTATATAATGAGATGTAAATAAATGATATACGTAATGAAATGTGAATGAATGATGTACGGATGAAATGTAATGTAAATGATGATGTATATAATGAGATGTAAATAAATGATATACGTAATGAAATGTGAATGAATGATGTACGGATGAAATGTAATGTAAATGATGATGTATATAATGAAATGTGAATGAAATGTATATAATGATGAGATGAAGAAATGATGCCATTATGAAAATTTTATGTGTCAAGTATACTCAATCCTTAATAAGAAAAGATAACATTAGTTGCGAATGAATCTTTGTAACTTGTGCAACCAGTACTCTGCAGAGGTATTATTATGAATGCAATCTATTTTTACCATGCAAACCTAATTGTCATTTCAATAATCTTTTTATTTTGCTTCGTATCATCACTGAGCTTTTAAAAATGTTGAAAGTGAATACAAGCATCAATGATATGAGATTGACCAATGATGACCTGAGTACTTCTTTCATGATATTTGATATTGCAAGTGAACACAAGCATCAAGGTATAAGATAGACCAATGATGACCTGAGCATTTCTTGCGTAAACAAACAAGAATTAATCATTTTCTTAAGTGAATCAGAATGTCATCCATGATACTTGGTAGAGCACTTCCCGCAACAATTCACAAAATAATAATGACTAACTCACAAACAGCAAACAAAGAAAATTATCATTCTCCTTCCTTGCTTTTCTAGTTCAATACATCATCGAGTAGCTCCAAAGAAATGATAAGCGAATGATAAAATAAAAAGCACAACAATTTAAATTCTACTTAATGTATTTTCAAATCATTATTCAGATTAGATCATCGATGTTGAAATGTGTGTGCTGATGTTTGCATGATATTCTCAGATGTTCGACCAAATGATGTAACCTAAAGACTTATCCTAGGGGTCTCGGGGACTGATCAAAGATTAGTCTTGCCTACGTTATATACGCAGAGACCACGTAGTTCGACTGACACAGTCTCCATTTTTTGACTGATGTAGACTCTATTTTTGTGTTTTCGATTTTATGAATGTTTTTGCATGAATTTTCTGATTTTCTGATGTTTTCGGATTTTGATTTTCTGATGTTTTTGAATTTTGATGGATTTTCTGGTGTTTTTGGATTTTGATTTTCTGATGTTTTTAGATTTTGATGGATTTTCTGATGTTTTTGAATGTTGATTTTCTGATGTTTTTGAATTTTGATGGATTTTCTGGTGTTTTTGGATTTTGATTTTCTGATGTTTTTGAATTTTGATGGATTTTCTGGTGTTTTTGGATTTTGATTTTCTGATGTTTTTGAATTTTGATGGATTTTCTGATGTTTTTGAATTTTTCAAGTATCGTCACTTCGTGTTGTCATGTTTGATTGCCTTTCCATTTAAGTTGAAAGTCTAGTGTACCAAATAACACTAGGATGTTTCCCCCAAGCTAGGGTAAAACATGATATCTCTGCTATGATATGGATAGTGATAATGATTATCTCAAATGATGGACGAAAATGATCTGAAAGGAAACAATCGTGAAAAAACTATATCTAAATAGATAGAAGAGCTGGTGAAAATCACAAGTAGTGCCTGTTTGCCAGGTTTTCATTACTTGTTTTTATTGTGTCCTCTTTCTTTTTCTTTTGTATTTTTATTTTATTTCTTTTTCCGTCATCATGACACCTGTTTGCCAGGTTTTCATCAAGACAACTTTATTGATCGTGCACTAGGTATCTTCAAGTGTAGAATCACCTGAGATGAATGTTGTTCATGGGTTCCTCCAACATGTCTCCTTCTGGTGTAGACAGCCGATATGCTCCTGATCCATAGACCGATATGATGACATAAGGCCCTATCCAGTTAGGTTCAAACTTTCCCTTCTTTTCTCTGTCTGCTTGATTTCTAGGGTTTTCCCGTAGGACCAAGTCTCTGATCTGGAAGACTCTAGGCTTAACCCTCTGATTATAGTTCCTAGACATCCTTTGTTGATAGGCTGTCAAATGATTGACAGCTTGTTGTCGACGTTCATCAAGTAGCTCTAGTTCTTGAAGTCTAGAGATCCTATAATCCTCATCTGGAATGAGTCCTTTTAGTGAAACTCAAAGGGATGAAATTTCTACCTCAATAGGTAATATTGCTTCTGATCCATAAATAAGAGCATATGGCGTAGCTCCTATTGGTGTTCTGATGCTAGTCCTGTAAGCCCAAAGAGCAGGGTTAAGCTGAACGTGCCAATCACGCCCTACCTCATTCACAGTCTTCTTGAGGATCTTTAGGATTGTTTTGTTGGAAGATTCTACCTGTCCATTACCTTGAGGGTAATAAGGGGTTGAAAAGCGATGTTGGATGTGGAACTTTTCACACAGCTCTTGGACGTCTTGGTTCTTGAAAGGCCTGCCATTATCTATGATGATTGACTAGGTTATCCCATATCTACAAATGAGATAATTAAGTATGAAAGATGATATTTGCTTCCCAGTGATTGTGGTTAAGGGAACTGCTTCCACCCATTTTGTAAAATATTCTGTTGCAGTAATAATGAACTTATGTCCATTAGATGAAGATGGGTTAATTTTCCCTACCAAGTCCAACCCCCACTGACAGAAAGGCCATGTAGTTGTGAATGGATGGAGCTCCTGTGCTAGTGCATGTATAAGATTGCCATGAATTTGACATTTTTGACATTTCTTAACAAACCGGTAAGATTCTTGCTCCATGTGCGGCCAGTAATACCCTAAACGAAGGAGTTTCTTGGCTAAAGATAATCCACTTGAATGTGTGCCACAAATTCCTTCATGGACCTCATGTAAAGCAGAAGCAGATTCGTTATGTTCTAAACAACGCAGAAGAGTACCATCTAGGCCTCGATGGTAAAGGGTGTCGGCAATAATGGTATCTTTGGCGGATTGGCGTATGAAGTTGTGCTTTTGGTTGCGAGAAAGATCTGGCGGTAAGATATTATCTTTTAGATAAGTATAAATGTCTCCATAAATGGAAGTTTGAGCACTATCCAAAAGGCTTATGGTTTAGGATTTGGGATTTGCATATGCAGGATTTGACACTTGTTCTACAATAAATTGATAACGATCTTGCATTTCAGGAATTTGTAGAAGAGATGCTATTGTGGCCATGGCATCTGCTGCTTTGTTCTATGATCTTGGCATCTGCTCAAATTTGATTTCTATGAAGTATTTCTTTAGATCATCTACCAGTTTCTTGTATAAAATTAGTGTGTCATCCTTAGTTTGGTAATCATTGTTGACTTGATAGATGATTAACTGAGAGTCTCCATATACCTATAGTTCTGTGATTTTCCAGTCAATAGCCACTTTAATTCCAAGGATCAAAGCTTCATATTTTGCCACATTGTTAGTGCAACGGAAGGTAAGCCTGTAAGATCGTGGAATTGTGTGCCCAAGAGGTGTGACAAATAAAATTCCTACCCTTGATCCATGTTGTGTGTAGGATCCATCGAAGTAGAGTTGCCATGGTTTAGTTGTAACATTGAGGATATCCGCATCAGGAAATTCCATGGTCATAGGATGACCGTCTGACAATGGAGCTTCTGCTAATTGGTCGGCAATGACTTGTCCTTTGATAGCTCACCTTTCAACATACTGAATGTCAAACTCACTGAGGAGCATGACCCACTTTGCCAACCTTCCTGTTAAATCTACTTTGCTCAGTAAATACTTGAGGGGATCAATCTTTGCAACGAGCTTGACAGTGTGAGTGAGCATATAGTGTCACAATTTTTGTGTTGCAAATACTACTGTTAAGCATTATTTTTCAATGAAGGTGTATTTTACTTCATGTCCATTGAGTGTCCTGCTGATATAGTATATAGCCTGTTCCTTTCCTTCTTTATCCTCTTGTGCTAGCAAGGCTCCTAAAGAAATATTTGTTGTTGCGATATATAGCAACAATGGCTTGTCTTCACTGGGTGGCACCAAGATTGGTGGTGTCATCAAATAATGCTTGATTTGACTGAAAGTACTCTCACACTATTCATCCCATTTAAAAAACACATCTTTATGCAAAAGATGGTTGAATGGATGACACCGATCTGCTAGTTGAGAGATGAATCTTCTGATGGACTGTAGTCGGCCTTGTAGAGATCTTAATGTACTGATATTCTTAGGAGGTGGCATTTCCACAATGGCTTTAACTTTTGCTGGATCTACTTTAATTCCCTTTGTAGAAACTATGTATCCAAGGAGTTTTGCTGATGTAAATCCAAAGGCAAATTTCTTAGGATTTAATCTGACTTTGAATTTCTCCAACCTATCAAATATTTTGGCCAGTATCTCTAGATGTCCTTCCCTGGTGTGGGACTTGGCTAAGATATCATCCACGTAGTCCTCCATGAAGGTGTGCATCATGTCATGGAAGATTGTTGTCATAGCTCGCTGATATGTAGCTCCTACATTCTTTAACCCAAAAGGCATGATGTTCCAGCAAAAGGTGCCCCATGGACATGTAAATGTTGTATTTTCTTGGTCTTCAGGAGCTATTTTTATTTGATTGTATCCTAAAAATCCATCCATGAGTGATAACATTTGATGGCTAGCTGTTAGATCTACAATCATGTCTATGTTTGGCAAAGGAAAATCATCCTTTGGACATGCTTTATTTAAATCCCAGAAATCAGTACACATTCTGATGGTGTGATCTGGCTTTGAAATAGGTACAATGTTGGATATCCATTCAGCATCATCAATGGATCTGATAAATCCAGCGTCTAGTAGTTTCTTCAAATCATTTTTTACCAATAATGCAACATGTGGATGGATTTTTCTCAGTTTCTATTTTACTAGTTTAGTGCTAGCTGGTAAAGATAAGTGATGCATAATGAGATCTGTGTCTAAGCCTGGCATGTCAGAGTATGACCAAGCAAAATTAATGCATCGTTCTTCAAATAATTTGATAAAATCTGGCTTTTATGTATCTGTCATGGATGTTGCCAGGTATAGTATTCTTGCTTTCTCTGCTGTGCCAATATCAATAGACTGTGTGGGTTCTATCAACACTGATGATCTTTCATGGTAATGTTGTGGGAGGATGTCAAACCTTCCATCCTTTGGTGCCTCAATGAGGTTTTCACCATTGGATGCGTTCTTTGTTTTTACTATTTGAGGATCAAATAGTGCCATAGAATGGTTTTCACCATTAGATCCATTTTTTATTTTCATATTTTTGCAACTGGAAGGCTTGGCATCCTCCTGCCTAAAAGCATC
>VDFB02162385.1:0-10598 GCA_007258455.2 Sequoia sempervirens | reverse complement strand
AACACAATATTTAAAAAATACATGCTAAGTAGCCAAACACCTCCATTGAGTATTGAAATTGAAAACTTACAACAAGAGACATAAAATTTGCATAGTTATAATGCATAAAAGTGCTAATAAAAAATAAATACAAAACATTTTTAAGCATAATATTTTTGATGCACCATTAATTTTTTTTTTAAAAGTATCAATTTAATATAAACATTTGTAACATACAATCCAAAATCCATTGTCAAAAAGAGGAACTTAATATAATAGTTATCATTTCTTTTTGTTTGCAAACTTATAGTAGTATAATACACATTTTATTGGAAACTTGAAAATATTAAAACAACATAATATATATTATCGTTCAAATAGAAAACCAGTTGTTGATCCATTTGTCCTTTTTTCTAGGAGGGTTTAGGTATTTGGTTGCCGCAAGGTCCATTATCTACCAAGGTAGACATAGGTTTAGTGCTAAACCAAACACTACTTTGGTGCCTTGGTCATGGCTTGTGGTGGTGAGCCTATTGATATCTAGTAATACAATTTTTAGTTAGGTAGGAAAATATAAATGATGCCTTTCATCTAGTCAATTTGTAATCGTTGGTGTGTCCATCATATTCTATACATAGTCTGATTTTATCAAGCAATGCAATTGAAATGTGAGAAATGAATTAATTTAGAGTATGTGGAGTACAATATGTATGCATAATTTAAGTATAATGTCGAACTTAATAAAGATATGAAATAAAACCAATTTATTGAGTAAAACATGTCAAAGCTCCAAATCACATCCCATGACTTAGCTTTGAAAAAAAAAATTGAAATTGAACAATGCTTATTTGTAAAATTATATATTTCAATCATATTCATCAAATCATAAACACTAAGTTTTTCTACGATAATAACTAGATTTATCATGTTATCAATATAATTTCTTCATACACATTTAATCAATTAAATCTAAATTAATTAAATGTGTATTAATTAAATTAATTTACTCAAAATTTGATATAAGAGGACATCGTGCATTTGTTCGTTCTATGAGGGTAGATAACCAGTTTGAAATCCACATTCCAATGAAAAACTGAAAGCGACGTCCAAAATCACGCAAACCACGTCCAAACAAAGAAACGAGGTTTATCACGTGAATGTAGCATTTTGTCGGTGGAGAGGAACTTGGTGGGTACTTTGACCAAAATAGGAAGGACAGAAAAGAGAGCCCGCTGAAAGTATTATTTCCCCACCGCTTTCAGAGTTTTGACAGGTTTATAATACTCCGATGAATGTGAAATTATCGGGCTAATGAAAGTGGTGAGGTCATTTCATTTTGTTTTATACGGCAATGTCATTTTTGATAAATAGAAGATATTTTTTCATAGCAGTTCGTATTAGATGCATGGTGGTTAAATCGATTATGGTAGATATTAAATCATAACATGATAAATTGTAGAAAAACATTTCTTATTGAAAAGTTAATTTTGTTTTATGATGAATGATTTAGGAGGTGCAATATTTTTTAAAATTTTATCAACAAGGTAGCAAATTAAGTACGTTTGAATTTCGGAGATAGTTTATGGTTGAATGCGTTTGAGTTGTATTACTATTAGTATGGTTGACCTCTTGAGAAGTTTCGATGCAACACTTTTATAAGCATCATCTAGATGCAATAAGTGCTTAGTTGACCATTCATTCTCATGAGAGATGAGTTCTTGCAAACTGCTATTTATAAATATGAGTTAATGAATTTAACTCAAAAATTCATTCATTTACATAAGAACTAAATTCATACAGATCAAAATTCAGTAAATATAGATCAATAAATTTCACTCAAAACTACAGGCAACTTTGACATTAATTAAAAAATATATCATTTTTAATTTTGAAAATAACAAATAATGAAATTGGACATAGGGGAGAGGGGCCCATAGTGGAGTGGGGTCCAATAGTAAAGATATAAGTAGTCCTTAGTGGGCCCCAAAGTGGAGCATCTTAATATCCAATTGCAAAATACTTTTTATACATAAAGTACACAAATTGACAAATCATGCGATGCCACATTAGCGCACCAATCAAACATGACTTAGTGCACCACTATCGGTCTCACTTTTTTTTGGGCCTTTTTGGATACCTAATAAAAGCATGTTGATGTGGCATCATATTTGATGACGTGGCCCTAAAAGGAAATATAGAAGCACATGAGTTGCCAAATAAACTATTGTACAAAATTGAGAATAATTTGAATTTTTCACATAAAATTTTGAGAATCGCGAAATTAGGGTGTTCCAATATAAGCCCCTCTTGCCTACATTTTACTGACAATCAATCATTTGATGGTCGACTTATAAATATCTCTACACCAATTATTATGAGTACCCACGTAATTTTTATCAGTGCTAATACTTTGTTATTAATTATCTTGGACTACGTGAGGGCTCTAAAAACAGGAATATGAAACTGCTAATGGCACGTACTAATAACCTAGGCAAAATTAAGGTTGGTAATATCCGTTCTAGTTTCTTGTATTATGGAACGTCATTGTCAATTGCAGATCAATATGACGGTGGGTCAATCAACAAGTAAACTTGAATGAAAAGTCACAGATGTTAAGTGCCGATAAAGACCACCACACGAAAAAGAAATGGCTATGTTATGTACATGTATAATGCCACCTAATTCGCATTCCATTCATACATGTGTGATGAATTACTTGAATGGAAGTCTATTTGAATACATGAATTGGCCCATTGGAGTAGAAAGGTAGAGGGGTGTTTCTGTGCAGCCAAATGTTCCAAATTTGCCACTGTCATCGTTTCAGTCTTCATGGTTTACGAAGGAAGAGGCAGAGGAGCAGAAAAATAAAACAGAACAGAACAGAAAGCCAAAAGAGAGATACAAATACAGATAGAACACAGACGAGCTCAAATGTTATATTTTAAAATAATGTCAACTTCATTACATTCATAGATCACATAACATATTAAACCAATACACACAGCTGCTGCTCATTTTTATACTCAGAAAATACCAAAATATGCTCCTCTATTTTAATGAGTGTCTAAGCTGTTGTACAGCAAATTCTGGCTGTTTCTTCTGACTGTTGCTACAGCAAAGTTCACTCTTTTCATTACATTCATCAAATCAACAAAAATAACTATGTAGAACCTAATTATAAGCCCACAAGGAGGGAAAATAAAAAGCATTTAATTATGACACGGTGAAAAATCCAACTGAAGAGACATGCAATTATATTATTCTCATTCAAAATTTGTATCTGTACTTGAGATTTAATATTTTTGTTTGAATGGACTTAGTTGGAAAAAATAAATTTCACACATGTGAGGAGATTTTGGGAGATATGCTAGAGAGAAGGAAAATTAAAAGTCTATGATGGAATAAATGAGAGCAGTTGAGATTGATTTCCAAAAGTTTATCGTTGTCATCTTGCATGGAATTTTTTTACATACACATGCTTTTAACAGTGTTCATGAATGGAAACCAAAGAAATTCTAGTGCATTGGAATCAACTGTTTGTCGTGAGATGCCAGTGGAGAAGTAGGTTTTGAGCGGAGGCTTAAAAAACAAAATCGACTAACAATCTTGTTGTGTGTGAACACTCCTCCGTTGGGGTTTGCTGATGGTAAAACATGGTGGAGCTAATGGCCATTCGAAGCATAGACAATCGTGTGTCTACATTGTCACGAGCAGAGATATCTGCTGTATATAAATAGTTCAATGTAAATAAAAAATAATCAAATGTTATAAAAAATAAATAAAAAAATCAAATGGTGATCAAAGTAGAATCATGTTTGAAGGCATCACAATTTATGATGTTATATTTGTTGGAAGAGTAAATTAATTATTGTAAGGCTGTCGGCACAGACCAATGAACAGTTCCTCCAGAACCATCCAGAATAGTCCACAGCCGACCACGTGCTGCTGCCTTCCCATCCAAAACCTTCACGTTGAGTTTATCTCACCTATCCACCATAAATGTTGTAGCGAACTTTGATCTACAGTGGACATAGTATTTATGATGTATTTGGCTATAAATTGAATCAATGAGAAGATAATATCAAAGCTTAATTATGAGTTTCTCCTTCGATCCATAGTTTTTAACTATATTAAATATAAACATAACTACATTCATGAAGAAGTGTAATTTAATTTTTTGTCTCAAATAAAATATCATAATTATCTACTATAAGTGTATCATTTATAAATTAAAATACTCATTTAATAAAATAAGGCACTCATTTAAACACGTACTGTTGTCATATTGAAAAAAAATTGTTCGTATGTGTACAACTAGTGGGTAGCAATGTATGAGTATTGGAGTATTTCATATTAATAGTTTTGTCATATCACAAATATAAAATGTGAGCACAATAAATACCTTGTATTTTCTCACGAAATGTGAATGATTTTCAAAAAACTTTAGTGTTCAACTATTAGTTCATTTTTTTTAATATAAGTTGTATTATAAATAATTATGTGTTGTTTCTATAAAATTAAATAGTTTATTTGTGTGTTCAATTATTGGTCCATTTGTGTTAAATATAAAAGCTAGAGATAACAAAGATGTATGGTTACCAGTAGGTATTTGGTCCATTTAGGTTGCATATAAGTTATTTAAAATAAAAAAAATGATATTCTACAAGAAAAAAATGATATGATTTTGTTCAACTACTAGGGGTACCATGATTAAATTTCAGTTGAATATTTAAAAAGTCAAAATTTGGACACTTCTCAATAGATGTTTTGATATGGCAAGGTGTGTGATGAGTGACACCTCCAAACCTAAGTTATAGATAGATAAGAGGCTAGTCCACATTTCAAAAAAACTGAAAGTCCTACAATATTCCATGCAACTGCTACATGCTTACAAAGTTAGCTCTGCATGGTTACTCGCCCCTCTCAAGTGATAAAATGACACATGTGAAGAATTTATTGTGTCATACGATAATATTATTATAATACGGCATATATTCATTCTGTTTAGCATATGTAATTTCTCCCACTTAATGTTATGACCACCAATATAAAATAAATGTAGACATAATTCTTAAATACAACTAGAAATAAGGATAAAAGCCAAAAATATTAAATATTTAAATTAATCGATCTAAGATGTAAAATTATCTTTCTAATTCCTAGAGACTTCTTCAAATAGAGACTTCTATGATCAGTTTTGTAAGCAAACAATAAAGTACAAATATTTTTATTGCGTGACAACACATCGAGTTATTTGCCTTTTCCATTTATCTTGCCTCTGTGCACCTACAAGTGGTAACAAAACAAGTTGATTGTCTGTGTTGATTACATATAGTTTGCAACTCTGAGAGGAAATACATTAGAAAAGGCCATTCTTTGAACAAATTGCCAATGTTTAAAGGAAATTTTGACACCACCATCCAAACCAGATCGCATATGCCAAGGAAATCTGATTGTGGCAAGTGCAGGCAATAAAAATTGGATTAGAGATTGTTCTTTTAAAGCAAGAGATCATAGAAGTTGACCGCCGAGTGAAGAATTTGAATAGAAGGATTGTTTGATTCGAGGCTAGCAAGTTTCAACTAGCCGCAGACATATTAAAGAATATATGTAAGTGAAATTTGAGTTCCCAATCACCAAGCAAGGAAGAATTTGGTTCAAGATTTTGAGTCAACTATGTAGAAGGGCCACTGAATCGCCAATCAATGAAGAGATCGCTGGCAGGAGGTTTAAAAGGACTGTCAATCAAAAGGATACCACAGTTCTTTCATACATATTTATGTAGTCAAATGCAAACACCATTGCTGGAGGGAGAGCTTAATTTTTATTTTCTAACTTTCATTGATGATTTTACTAGGAAGACATGGGTTTATTTTCTTAAGTATAAATCTAAATCATTTGGAAAGTTCAAATAATTTTAAGTATTAGTTGAGAAGAAAATTGGCCTATTAATCATGGCATTGAGGTCAAATAGAGGAGGTGAATATGAATTAAATGAGTTCTTATATTTTTGTAGCTCTTGTGGAACAAAGAAGCAATTCGCTACAAGTTTTACACCTCAACATAATGGTGCTGTAGAGAGGAAGAATAGAACAATAATGGAGATGGCAAGAAGCATGTTGAGAGGCAAGAATTTGCCTAATGAATATTGGGCTGAAACAATAGCTTTTGTGGTATATATCTTGAACAAGAGTCCAACAAAAAGTGTGATAAACAAGATCCCACAACAACCATAGAGTTGTATGTATAATAGTGTATCTCATTTTACATTTTTTCGTTATATTTCATTTGCATGTATGTGCCAAAGGAAAGAAGAAGAAAATTGGATGATAGAGGTGACGTTATGATCCCAATATGATATATTCCTAAAATTTTAGCCGATAGAGAAAATTAATGAAAAAAAAAAAAGTCTTGATTAATTTTAGAAATAAACCTTCAAAATCTTGATTTTTGCTAAGAGTTTACCTAATACAAGCGATAAATATGAACAATAACCCAAATGAAGTTGGCCACACTTCAAAGGATCAACCAAGAAGAATACCATCCACATGAATAAGAAAGTGTTGCAGCATAAGCAAGAAGACAAATTGATCAAATGATGATCTTGAATGTATTGAGATAGAACTCATGAGATGATTTACACATGTACAAGAACTTTGCTTGTATCTATAGGCGAGGTGAGAGGAGGTTGGATAACAACCTTGGTTGCACACATTAAATTCCTAATGCACAATTATAAATGCATGAGTGAAATATTAAATGCCTAGATAACTACAAGCTAATTAATGAGACATGGTGCCATTAAATACTACTTTCTAGAATTCCACCTATGAAACTAACTACTAAGTAAACTTATTAATGATATATAGTTAGGAAATAACCCCGTTCACACTAACACACCCCTATAAGTCCAACTTGGGAGTGTAGTTATTATTGAAATGAGAGAGAAAAAAGAAAGATTGCTCTGAAATTAAAATATGGTCATTCACATTACACTAAAAACATATTACATAGTATTCGCATTATAAATCCATTATTCCCATATAAAATTATTTACGAGAATATAACTACCTAAACTAAATTTATTTATTAAATTAACAATAGTTTTTTAATTTATTTATACAACTATTTTATGTCATGTACTAAATTCTAACACCCCCCCTTAGTATTGACATAGAGGAAAACTAGAAATTAGTACACATATTTTTCATCACTTTCATGTGGAATTTCTTCATCACTTGAAGTGTGGTCCTATCCTTCAATTATCAAAGCGTTATCCTACAACTTTCTATCAAGAAGATCTTGTGCTCTCTTTTTGTAATTTAGTACTACATGTCCTATCTTTTTACAAAAGAAACATGTACCACTTGCATGTTTGAACTTCGTCATATGTTTGGATTTCTTGTAAGAATTACTAGCCTTGTTTTCTGCAGTTAATACAACTTCTCCTATATCTGAAACATGTTTGTTTCTTTTATCAAGCAATGGAGATATAATACTTTCTAGACTTCTCCTATATCTGAAACATGTTTGTTTCTTTTATCAAGCAATGCAGATATAATACTTTCTAGACTTGGATTGATTTTGCTTAAGGTGAATACCTTGTGAGACATACTATTTGGCATATTATTTAAAAGAATGGATTTTGCATCATTTTCCTTTATTTCTTCATTGCCTACTGATTTATCAAAGAACAAAATTTAATGATGTGAGACACTATATCTTCACCTTCTTCCATTTTTAAAAACTCAAGAAAAAACCTTAAGCAACACACCTCTTTTCAGAAATTACAAACAAAAAAAAACCGAATCCTATTTTAAGTGTTACATGCCTCTTTTTCAGAATTTTTTTTAAAAAAAAATTGAAACCTGTTTCAAGTGCTGGACATTATCTTAGGCAAAAACCAGATTTTAATTACTGCCTTGAGTGGAATTCTGACGTTGCCTTTCCTCTTTGCAACATCCACTCTCACCTCCCACACACTTTCTCCTCTTCTCACGGATTGCTAGCAACAATGGAGTTTAGTGCTAACTAATGTATTGCATATCAAATTTTTAAAATGATTATCAAATACCTGGTACTAATAATGAATATTGCACCCAAAAATAACATGGAGAAGCATGATTTTCAATGCCAAGTTTGAACATATGCTTGCAGCAGGTTAGGAATTTTTTTAAAATAATTTAGGGATGAAAACAATGAACATAATGGAGTGTCAAACAATGGTAAGAATGAACACAGTGGAGAGAAAGAGAAGAAATGTAGATGAATGATGGATTCAAAAGGGTTTTTCACATGGTCTACATTGCTCACCTATTGAAAAATCCAAGAATGAAAGAAAACAATAGCAGTTGTGCATGGCCCTCATTGCAGTACCATTGTAAACACTACTTTGGATGAAAACAAACAAATATAAGGAGATCAAAGAGAGGCCCGAGAAGAAAATTTCTCTGAGACCATATTGAAATGAGATAGGAAAATAAAATATTGCTCTTGAATTAAAATATATTCATTCACATTACCCTCAAAAAATATTACCTAGTATTGGCATTATAAAGCCTTTATTCCCGTATAAAACTATTTATGGGAATATAACTACCTGAGCTAAATTTATTTATTAAATTAACAATAGTTTGTTAATTTATTTATTTAACTATTTTATTTCATGTACTAAATTCTAGCAATTATGATGTAAATTATGTAATGATAGGTCCCAGATACTAGGCCATGTTAGGTACCCATGTACAAATGAAAATGCAATCTCTTACAAATGGAGACAAGGCAATGTTAGGTCCCACATTGCTCTAAAACTATACTTATCCTTAGAAAATTCTCTATTTAGATCTCTCAAATCAATAGTCACATTGGCTATGACATTGAGGTTAAAAACCACCTCAATGAAATGCATATTTATTTCTAGTAATTGAGCTCCTTTACTACATCTAGTAACTTTGTTTTTCAATGTCATAATTTTGTACTAGATCCTTAATTAGATCAACACTTATGAAAACATTTGGAACCACTAATTTTACCAAGTCCTAACCCCATAAATTTGAAATAGATCTATCATATTGACTTCATTTGTAGAAATATTCAAAAAGGTTCAACCCTTGTTGAGCAATAATGGCATCTTTGACCTAGCTGGCTCTATCAACAATTCTATCTACTAAAACTTTAGTTCCTTGAGAATTATTTTCTTTTTTAGTGGATCTAAGAAGTTGCTTCATCAAATCATCCTTGAGAAACCTTTTAATCCCTCCATAATTTGTACTACAATCACTCATTTTTTATTATTTCTTAGAAAATTAGGGTTTAATTTCAATTATAAATAATCTAGGTTTTTTAGCTTCTTTAAATTATTGAGAAAGAAATACATAGAACTTGTCAAAAAAATTATTTAGCAATTATAATGTACTTAGGAGCCATCACAAGACTTTGGATGCAATAGAAAGGCTTACCCATGAATTTTCTTAGAACCCCTAATTCTTAACCACACAACTTCTCTAGGCTGTCCATCCTCCAACACAGACCGAATGAAATGATATCTCAACTATATGTGTTTTGTTTTAGAATGCAAGGCAGAATTATTTGCAAGATGTATAGCACTCTGGCTGTCTGTAAACAAGTAATTTCCATCCTATTGTTTTCCCAACTCATCCATGAAAAGTTACAACCATATCATCTCCTTTGCCACCTTTGTTGCAGCAACATACTCTACCTCTGTGGTGGATAAAGCAACCACCTTTTTCAATCGAGAAATTTAACTCACTGTTATCCCACCAACTATGAATATATAACCTGTGGTACTCCACCTGGTATCTATATTCCCTACCAAATCTGAGTCAACATAGCCTTATAAATCAGTATTAGAGCCCCCAAAACATAAACATTTATTGAATGTACCTCTCAAATACCTGAGAATCCATTTTACCGCATTCCAATGCTCAACTCCAGAATGACTCAAATACTTGCTAACAACTCCTATGACATGTATAATATCCGGTCTCGTGCATATGATGGCGTACATTAAACTGCCTACTGCTGAAGCATGTGGTACCTTGGACATTTTTTTTGCCTCCTCTTGTGTCTTCAGACACATATCTTTAGTCAATTTAACATGACTAGGCAAAGGTGTGCTAACATCTTTTGCATTCTCCATATGAAATCTCTGCAACACCTTTTCAACATAATTAGCCTGAAATAAAAACAATTTTTTGTTTTTCCTGTCTCTACAAATTTTCATACCAAGAATTTGTTTTGTTGCCCCCAAATCCTTCATAGCAAAAGATTTTGCTAACTATTGTTTTAACTCACTTATGTGATCCATGTTAGACCCAGGTACAAACATGTCATCAACATATAAACATAAAATAATGTAGTTGTTATTATCCAACCTCTTAAAATAAACACAATGGTCAAAATTACACCTGTTGTAGCCTTGCTCAGCCATAAAACTGTCAAATTTTAAATACCATTGCCAAGGTGCTTGCTTCAAGCCATATAACTTTTCTTTAATCTGCACACTAATTTCTCCTTACCTTTGACCTCAAATCCTTGTGGCTGTTCCATATATATTTCCTCTTCCAAATCACGATAGAGAAAAGTTGTTTTAACATCAA
>VDFB02162384.1:0-24353 GCA_007258455.2 Sequoia sempervirens | reverse complement strand
TATGAAATTTACAATCACAATGGAGAGCTCAAAGGAAAAATTGATGAAGATGGTATAGGAAGGATTAGTAAATTTCAATAGGACAAGCTAAATATGGAAGGCATTGGCCTTTCAATTGAGATAAAAATACCCCTTTTATTAAAATCTCTATGTAGTGTCATAAATTGTTACCCTTGAAATTTTCACACTAGGTTTTGCTCCCTCCTATGTGCTTGGACCTAATTATTCACCTAATTTCCTAAATTATGCATTCCATGGCTATTTTATCATTTATCAAAAAATCAAATGTACAAAAGGGTGGGTGCAAAAAGATGGGGGGCCAAATTGTGGCCAAAATTTCAAAAATAATTTGATAGGCTATAACACGAGTGCGTTATAATGTGAGCGCACTATAACATGAGTGCATTATAATGCACTTGTGTTATGGATTGGTGTGACCAAGTCGAAGGATTGATCACATCGAACCTATAACGTTCTCGGGTTATAACACGAGCGCATTATAGCCTATTAAAATAAAAAAAAGCAAACAACATCATTTTCATTGTCACTGTTTTTTTTGTTGTTTGTGGCCAAGAAACCCTGCATTTGCACGCTTGTGTTTTAGAAGGAGCTAAAATTGCAAATTCTTCATTGATTTGTTGCAATTTCATTACCAGGATGTCACCACATTGACGGGGAGGTCAAACAAGTAAGCATTGTTTTTTTTGTGAATTTGTTGTTAAATAGGCAAATTTGGCTATTTTTTATATTCATTTTTTTAATTTGTAGGAGAGGTTAATGAACCTAAAAACCCTCTTGAAAATCCTCAACAACCATAGCAACAAGCACATGAAAAAAATCCTCAACAACCACAATAACAAACTCCTCAACCAATTCCTCAACATCCTCCTGGCACTCAACAAAATTCAATGGGGGTAATTGAAAACAGCAAAAAATAGATTGAGGAGTTAATCACGAGGTTGAATGATCCTATAAGTTCAACCATTGAAAGAAGAAAATTTGCAAGTTCACTTCAAGAAATTTTAAAACATGTAGATGCAATCAACAAACAATTAAGTGGTTGGGAAGATAAGAGGCAAGCGTGGAGGGATGTTTATGCAAATAAATTATCATATAAAGAAGTAAAAGATAAAAAATTTACAAAATATGATTTGTGCTCACTATTAACTGACCCACGCATAAATAAAAATTCTGACCTTAATGCTAAGAAGTTTCCTATCCATTAGTGCCATTACCAAGGGATTAGGAACAATTTTTGGGATAGGTGGTACATGGTTTTTGACTATCCACCATGCAACAATTGCGAAGTCCCCCAATATTTCTTGAGGAAACTCGACTGTGAGTTCATCCTCAACATAATCCTCAATTATTTTGATATGAGGGAATTTTAGGGGAGAGGTGGAGGGTCATCATAGGATAGACCTAGTGCATGACAGGATCCTCAGTGGAAAGGGATACAAGCTCTCACTAGGTTGGCTCATGAGCACATCATTATCCCTTTCATCATGAAGGAGAGTGTTGAGGTGGAAACTTTGCAGTCTATCAGCTCTTTGACCTAGAGTATCATCCAACATGCTAGTGCTATAGTACAGCGCCATCTAGGGGAGTCTTTGAGGGGTAGGCTTCCACCCCATTCTTGTCAGGAGGATGGTGCATAAGATACACCTATAGCCACGAGAATGGTGATGGAAACTAAAATTTTGAATGAGGCTTTTGGCATTGATGCTCAGGTAAATTTTAGCGTGTTCATTGAATTTAATTTATTAAATTTCATTTTTGAAATTCAATATTAAATAATTTAGTTTAATGATTGTAATTAAATTTTATGGTCATAGTGTTGATATTGGATACACCGGCTCTCCACCTATTTATTACTCCATTGCATCTACCACTGAGGTATGTAACTAGTAAACAATTATAAATTTATTACATGCGAATATAATTTTTATATGAATGGTATTCTAATATCTGATTTTGGATGTTGAATAGGCTAATATTGGAGGTTTTGTGGGAACACCTCCCAGTGCTAGTGGAGTTGGACAAACCTTCATGCAAGTAATAGAATAAAGAGTTTAACTAATGAATTATACTTAATAGATTTGTGTATTTTATATTCATATTGTTTATTACATTGCATTGCACATCTTTCAAACTCAAAGCATTACTTCACATTGCATAACTAATAACTAGATGTTAATAGATGACACAAATTCAATTACAATATAGTTATTTAGAAAGCCAACATAAGTAGCAGTGCAATTACTTCACATAGCATAAGTAATAACTAGGAGTAGATGCTAATTGCATTTGCTTGTCATGGCACTCCATGAAACCACTTTTTATTAAGGATTTTTTTCAAACAGTTCACTGTCTTCTCTATGCTATGGATGCTTGGAAAAAATATATGAAAGAATAATAGTAAGCAAAAGCATAGACAAGAATTTTTTCAAACAACTCACCACCTTTTCTATGCAACCACATTTTCCATACATGTCTACCAAAGCATTTTATCAAATAGTTCACTTCCTTGCTGCTATGGCTAAAATCCTAAAGAAGGTTCTTTCCAACAAACTATGGATTCTTGGAAAAAAATATTTCAAAGAATAATAGTAAGCAATAGCATAGAAAAGACAGTGAGTAGTTTGAAAAAGTGCCTCAAAGAAATGTGGTCTCATGGTGATGGAATGCCATTCCATCACCATGAGACCACATTTCTTTGAGGCATTTTTTCAAATAGCTCGACGAATTTTCTATGCTACCACATTTTCCTTACATTTCTAGCAAAGCATTTTATCAAATAGTTCACTTCCTTGTTCTATGGCTAAAATCCTAAAAAAGGAACTCTCCAACAAGCTATGGATGGGTGGAAAAAATCTATCAAAGCATAATAGCAAGCAGTAGCATAGACAAGGTAGTGAGTAGTTTGAAAAAGTGCCTCAAAGAAATATGGTCTTATGGTGATGGAATTCCATTCCATCACCATGAGACCACATTTCTTTAAGGTATTTTCTCAAACAACTCACTTCCTTTGCTATGCTACCACATTTTCCAGAAATGTCTACCAAAGAATTTTATCAAATAGTTCACTTCCTTTATGCTATGGTTAAAATCCTAAAAAAAGGTGCTTTCCAACAAACTATGGACGCTTGGAAAAAAATCTATCAAAGCATAATAGTAAGCAATAGCATAGACAAGGTAGTGAGTAGTCTGAAAAAATGCCTCGAAGAAATGTGGTCTCATGGTGATGGAATGCCATTCCATCACCATGAAACCATATTTCTTTGAGACATTTTTTCAAACAACTCACTGGGCCTTTTCTATGCTACCAAATTTTTCATACATGTCTACCAAATCATTTTATCAAATAGTTCACTTCCTTGCTGCTATGGCTAAAAGCCTAAAAAAGGTTCTTTCCAACAAAATATGAATGCTTGGAAAAAATCTATCAAAGCATAATAGTAAGCAATAGCTTAGACAATGCAGTGAGTAGTTTGAAAAAATGCCTCAAAGAAATGTGGTCTCCTATGGTAATGGAATGCCATTCCATAACCATAGGAGACCACATTTCTTCTAGGATTTTTTCAAATAGCTCACCGCCTTTTCTATGCTATCAAATTTCACATCCTTCTATTAATTAAGTGAGTTTACATTATTTAATTAATTTATTCTAATTTATCATTTCTGATTAATTAAATAAACCTTATTTATTTAATTATGTCACTAATTTGAAAAATCCACCATTCATTATTTTGTAAATATTATATCTTATTAATAAAAAAATTGCTCTACTCATGAATGTGAAATTTACAAACAACAAATTCAAAAATATCTTTGCAAAATTTTAAAGGAGAATCTATCAAAAAATTATAAACAATAAGGCTGATTCCTTCAAAACCTCGAAAGACTTTATCATACAAATATGAGGAAAGACTACTGAGGCATAAAGATTTATCACAATGTATCAGAAGAGAAGGAAGAATCTAAGTGAAGATCATCCAAGAACATACTTCAGGGTCTTACATTATGTGACATGGCCAAATAATTTGGAAATCAAAACAAGAAACAAATGGTGACAAGATGGAAGGATAACATCAGGGTTAGGGAAGAGTCAAAGCTATAGAAACATAATCTATGTCATTTGGACAAAATCATAACCAAGCAACAAGATCAAAGAAAAATGAAAGGATTGAAGCCCAAAACATAGAACAAAGAAAAAAATAGAAGGGGGAAAATCTATAACGGAGATAGTAGAAAACTTAAAAAGGGAAAATACTAAAGAAAACTACAAAAACCCTAAATTTAGGTCTACACAAAAAGGACCGAAAGTTCAAAAATTAGAACCCTTAGAAATTGGTGTTATAGAAGAAATTGAAGAAGACACAAAGATGCTAAAAAAGGTGGCCATTTTATGCAATATTATTGGACTCAAAAGGGAAAGGAAGTATATAAAGGATAGGGCATAGAGGAAGATAAAAAAAAATCATGGAATAAAGTTCCTACCAAGAGGGTTCTTTATAATAGTATTCCTCAAGGAAGAAGATAGGAATATAGTCTTGAAAAAAGGTTTGGAGGATTTTGAGGGATGCTCGGTCTATATACAAAAGTGGGAAGAGAATTTTAACCCAAGAAATCATGGAGTATATAGCAAAGCGAAATGGATAAGATTATACAACCTCCCTATAGAGTATTGGTTAGAAGAGTGCCTGGAGAAGATAGGGAGAACTCTGGGCACATTAATAGAGATCGACACCAAGCTACTAAAAGAAAACTCCTACCTATATGCCAGACTCAAGATTGCTGCAATTAAGCATATCCCTAAGGAAATAAAGCTAAAATCAAAAGCAACCTAACCTAGCTCCAGGAAATTGAAAATGAAGCCTAGGTATCATATTGTATAAATTACAATTGAAGGAATCACAAGATAGAAGAATGTAAAGCACAATCAAAAACCAAAAATTTTTGGAGAAGAAAAGAAAAAAAAGTTGAAGAAGCAAAGAAGGTTGCCCCAAACAAGGAAAATCTAGAATATCAAGAAAAATAAAAATAGAAAGAAAAACCAAATTCAGGAAAAATAAAGGAAATCCTAGAAAAGGAAAATGAAAAGATTGCTTATTAAATGATTTACGAAAATTGAACATTGAACGATTGGAGGAGAGGAAGATCTCAAACAGGTAAAGAATGAACTATGATGGATTCGTTATTAGAACCGGAACATATCAAATGGTGGCTCAACTCCGAACAAAGGAAAGAAGCCAATCATGAAAAAGAGAACAAATGAAACTGGAAAGCATCAAATTCTCCAGCCGGGCCGCCAGTTGATATGACATGCAATGTAGGGCAACCGTAATCAAGATGTCACAATAAAGAGGTGTCAACTAGAAAAATAGAGGCAAACATCCTCCTATTACAGGAAACAAAAATCGAAGATGTGAATAAAAGAATAATGCATATAGGAGGATGGGAGGAATCCCTCTCAAAATCATTTGGGATAATAGGTGTCCTATGGATTCTTTGGTGGACCAATTCAACAACAGTGAAAATAATGGCCAAAGAAGCGAACTGGATGCTTTGTGAGGCAAAGAGCTTTAAAAGCGATCTATAGACTTATATTTTGAACATATACAGACCATTTAAAAATGTCGGGGGAAAAGGTTTTATTGTGGAACACCTGCTTAAGCCAAAGTAGTAGAGTTAGGGTAAGAGAATAATAATGGGTGGTGACTTCAATGCAGCACTAAGGAGAGAAAATATGAAGGAAATAATGTTGTGACAGTCTCAATGGAACTGTTTGGGAATTTTATAGCCAATATAATCTCCTAGATTCCCAAACAAGGAACGAAGCATATACTTGGTCAAATAAAGGAAGTGGAGTGGGATGCATAAAGGAAAAACTAGATAGATTTATATTTTCACAAGATTGGCTAGCAAACAATATGAATTTAGAAGTAACAATCATCCCAATGGAAGGATCAGACCATTTTCCAGTCAAATTAGTAGTCAAGGAGGTAGATAATATTCCAAAATCATATTTTAAAATGGAAAAAATGTGGTTCAGGAAAGAGGAATTGGTGGACCTGATAGAACAGTGGTGGAACACAACCACAAAATATATAGGCACAAGGAGTTTCATCTTTATGAACAAGCTAAAATATATCAAAAAAAGATTCCAAGAATGGAATAAAGTGGTGTTTAAAAATATATTTATAGAAAAGGAAAGAATTGAGGAAGAATTAGAAATATTAAACACAAGGGTAATGGTAGCAGGAATGTATCAAGAAGACTATCAAAAGGAAAAGGTCTTATTGGAAGAATATAATGAATTGCTAGCTAGAGAAGAAGAGTATTGGAGAGCTAAATCTAGGGAACTGTGGCTAAAAGAAGGGGATGCAAATACTAGTTTCTTCCATAACACAACCAGAATTAAAAAATCATATAAGAAAATAAGTGAGATAGGACTGCTAGATGGGACTAAAATAGAGAGCCCAGATGGAAATAAAGAAGGAAGCAATAAGGTATTACAAAAAAAATTTGGCACCAAATGGGGATAATGATATACTCAATGATAGTAAAATTTTAGAAAATATTCCAAAGCTTATAACTAATGAGGAAAATACTATCTTGGTTGGACCTTTCACAAGGGAGGAAATTAAGAAATCAACATTACAATTACACCCAAAAAAATCTCTTGGACCCGATGGATTCCCAACACTATTCTACCAAAAATTTTGGAATTTCCTAGAAGAAGAGGTTGGGAGTTATGTGAAGACTTTAGAAGGAAAAAAAAGTTAGTTAAAAGGTTATGAATAATACTATGATAGTCTTAATTCCATAAAAAGCATGTTCCATTTTTTGGGACTATAGGCCCACATTTGATTGTATAACATAGTTTATAAAACCTATCCAGGGCATTGGATAATAGACTGAACTATACTAGAGAGGAATAATATCACCAAATCAGTGGTTTCACACTTGGAAGGGATATAGTGGATAACATATACTTGCAAATGAAGCTCAAGTATGTTGATCCAAACTAGATATGCTTGATTGCATTTGGCAAAGTTAAATGGAGATTCCTATTGAGAATAATGGAGAAGTTTGGCTTGTGCAAGGATTGGACACAAATGATGTATCAATGCATATCCTCAGTAAATTACTCAGTTCTTATAAACATCTCACGATGCGGGTTCTTTGAAGGCACGAGTAGTATTAGACAAGCCCAGACCCAATCTCACCCTTCCTATTTGTGATCATGGCAGAGGCCCTCAGTAGACACATAACAACATATCAAAACCATGAGGAATGTAGAGGGATTTAAATTGAAAGGGAGATAGAAACCACAACACATCAATAGTTTACTGACAATACTATCCTTCATGGGAAAGCCTCAATAAGGGAGGCTAAAACAATTAAACAATGTATGGAAGAATATATAGAGGCATAGGGGCAACATATAAACAAGGAAAGATCAAAGATATACTTCTTTTACACAAAAAAGCTTTGCAAAAGAGGATTGCTAAGACTCTAGGATATTCAATAGGAGAGATACCTTGTAAGTACTTGGCGGTACCCCTATTTAAAGGTATGATTAGATTAAGTTTATGGGAATATATATTAGATAAATGCAATGATAAATCCAAAAATTGGAGAGGCAAATGGCTGACCATAGCTGGAAGAATAACAATGATTAAGTCATTCCTATCATCCATATCGATATTTCCGATGTCATGTATGCAATTAACTGCTAAAGAAGCATCAGGATTGTAAGGCATACTAAAATGATTTCTATGGGAAGGCTTCAATGAGGAGCACAAGATCCCACTGATTCACTGGGACACAGTATGTAAAGCACAAGCATAAGGTGGGGTAGGAATAAAGAATCTAAAGGCTCAAAACTTGTCCTTAGGTGCCAAGCTAATATGGAGAATGTATCAAAAACTAGAAAAACTATGGTGTAGGGTGATGCAATATAAATACCTTGACAACCAAAACCTGAAAATAATCTTAACAATAGAGTAAAAGTACAAACTTGTGTCACACTTTATAAAGGAATTAGCCAACATGAGAAAATGTTCTCAACTTCAACCACATAAAAGTGGTATTTATGGTTTGAATTTTAAAATGATGTAAACTAATAAATTGTAGAAGTTTTGCTAAAGTTTATTCCTGTAATTTTCCAATTTTTTTAAATTTTTTTTTGATGTATTTTTATCAATTTAAAAATAGATTTCGTTATGCTAAAAATTTCAAGAAAAAGTGACGTGCAGTTGACGTCAAGAAACATACAGAATTTTTTTTCATTTTCTCCTGATTTTTTTTTCCTAGATAGCTGACTTCAATATCTAAGGCATGGAAAAAAAAGAAAAAAGAAAATTTGATGTATATTTTTCTCGTAATAACATTTTAAAGTCAAAATAACCCGAATTTGATAGTTTTCAGTTGACGTCAACTATTCATTTTCAAAAAAAAAATATACCCTTTTGAAGATGATTCTCTCCTCTAGGGCATCATATATTTTTCAATTTGTTTTATGATTTACTATTTTTTATTCAATTTCAATTGAGCCTCTTTTTACTTTGAACAACCTACTTGCAATATTTTCAAATATTTATATATTAAAATTAATCAATATATATATATATATATATATATATATATATATATATATATATATATATATATATATATATATATATTTGGATTCAGCACTGTGAGCTTTACAAAAGGTTATTTTTATTTTTTATTTAAAAAAAAAAATTGATTGAAGAAATATTCAGTAGAAGTTTAAAATTTCTAGAAATTTCATAAAATGGTGACTTTTTTGCCATGTCACCTGCCATGTGGATATATTCAAATTTGATATTTTGATTGTTTCCAATTTCATCAAAATTCTTTCCGTTTTCATCAATTTTGTACTAAAACATAAAATGGACGATCTTTTAATTTTTTGAATATGTTTTTTTAGATTTTTCCTATTTTTCCTGCAATTTTTATTGAAATAACTATTTAAGTCAGCTTTTACTAGTCTTTTTTTGGCTTTTTCTATTTTTTATCCATTTTTTAATGAACTATTTCTGTTATGATTTACTTGTTGCTTCTAAATCACTATTTAATACTAAAAAACAAGATACTTTTCTAATCATTTGCATTTGTCACAGGGTTGAATAGGAAAATCAAGCATCTAATACATAAGATTTGGTAATTTTTTTTAATTTATTTTTTGTTCTGATGTTTATATGTTCATTGATAGATTATTTTATGTTCATGCTTATATTTTTCATTGTGTTTTACTATGAATATTTGTAGCTAATGATTGGACTAACAAGTGGTGTAGGTGTCAACTATCGAAGACTAATATTGAAAAACTACTAATCTATGGTTTTGCAGGACGTTTGGCCTAAGACTTTTTATTTGTGAAACCAATTGTCTTTTAGCTTAGAACACATTTCAATTGGTGCATTAAAATGAACAATTGTCTTCCACCATATAGATTTAACTAGGGGATGAGTGAACACTGTTTGTTATGCTTGAGATGGTAGGGAGTATGCTCTCATCCTGTGCAAACTTGGTGATCAGAAACCAAACCCATCGTCTATGTGTTTAATCATTTAGAGGGTATACCTTGGTGGGAAAAAGTACTCACCCCAAGGGAACAACCCAACCAGTAACAGGCTAAAGCCAAGCTACTTCCAGCCAGTATATAAAATGGGTGCTTGAGGAAAGTTCAAGTACCACGAGTGCGGATGTGTTATGCCAACAAGTGAATCCCCATAAACCATGTAGAGCGTAACCTTTGCAGGCTGGGAATCCTCCTAATTGGAGCTAATATTTTTGCATGTATAACCACTCAAACGTATGCCCTTACTATACACCTCTTGTTTGTAGTTTCCAAAATCCTTTTCTATTTGTTGATGCAACAACGGTCGTTGCCAAGGCATACACATTCTCCCAATTCTTAGTAGAGGTGAAGAGTCTGTCATGGGAGATTCATGAGGGCTTGAAGATTGGTTGACCTGAGAAGTGAGTGCCATGGAGGGGAGCTCGTGTGGCCAAGCTTCTAAGTCACCCGCTAAGAATAAGTGCGGTTGGGGAAACCCACACAAAATCTAGTGAATATAGTCCTTGCCAATCTTAGAATTTGTGCTTGTATTGTTAAAATCAAACATTTTTTCTGCTATGTCTTGCACGTGTGTTCAAAAATAGACTTGAAATAAACATCACACTTAGTAATTTGAAACACCTTAAACCTTGCAAAACCCCAAAACGTCAAACAACAAAAACATCCAAAATGAACCTATCATTTAGATTTCTTGGGGTTATCAGTCCTTCAATTCTGATCTTTCAATCCTTGCATTCTCCCTAGTCCTTGCATATCCACTATTGCTCAAACAAACCTTTAGCTTGCACTTAGACTACTTTTCCTAGGTCTTGAAATCAAACCATTGGCTATCTATCGCTCGCATCACTTGAGGTTCATCATCCTTAAGTTAGGGAATATACCATTATCCTTGAGTGGGGAAATCCTTTTGGAGTCCATCATCTCCTACATACCCTCTCTTGATCATTAATCCTTGTTTATATCCATCATAACACAAGTAAAGCCTTTACATCATAACCAACTTTGGACCTAGATTTTCCTTTGAGCTCTTGCATTCTTAGCTTGTTATATCATACCATACCATTTTCATATCCCATCTTAGAATGATATCCTTTTATTTCTTCCTAGTCTTAGGTCTCATACACTATCTTACCTTAGATTGAAGTTCAGAACAATCACATATGACCCCTAGAACAAGAGCAAAAATGTTTGAAGAAGAAGGGAACCCTTGGGGAAAAGACTTTGATGGGGAAGATCACATTAGTGTTGCAACTAGTGAAACAAGTGAAATTGAGGATGAAGAAATAACCCAATCCACTATAAAAGAAGCTCTTAATGATAATAGATTCACTAAACTTCTTACAAAGGTGGTCAAACATAACCCACAACAATACTTCTAATTAAAGAACATACAAAAGCTACAATGGATCAAATTTATGTCTTAGATGATCAAGAAGAGCCAAGCATGACGAATGATAAGGCCATAATATCCTATCGACTAGGAACATCCACTTTTATCAAATAAGGCTTTCTCACAGAGGAGAAGATTCCAGACAATAGTTTCCACATACATAATGATGGATTTACATCTTGTTTTCACTGTAAGAAATAGTCATACCTCCATGATATTAAGGGACACTTTATCCAATGCAAACATCAAAAAATTTGAATGCACATTATTTTTGTGTATGCAGGTGAATTCAAACCTGAGCAATTTGTGATGGGAAATAAAAAGACAAGAACAAGGTTGTATGATAAAAAAAGAGATAGTAGAAATGTGGATGAAACTGAATCTCTTGAAGAAGAACCCATGGAAATTGATGACGACCAAGGAGTACAGGTACCAGGACAAACTGAAGGTGGTCATAGAAATATTTTCCTTGGTATGGAAAATATTATAGACATGGATGATGAATCCCTTTTAAATAGTATTTCATCTAAAGATATGTTACCTGAAAGCACAGTAAAATTACATAGCAAAAGAATATGGGATGAATATTTTGAAGAAAATTCTATAGTTGGAAGAGCATAGTTATTTGCAAAATTATTTAGGAGGAAAGAAATGACCCCTGTTTTGGAGTTGTTAGGGGTTGATAATAAGAGAAAGTCATCATGATCAGTATAGAAACCAATAGTTGAAAACCGGCAAGAAGCATTGAATTCTATTGAAAGCAAGAGTCAAGCTGTTGATTTAAGTGTTGCATGTAAAGCATTGATGATGGTAATTTCTAGTAAGAAATTATCACATAGAAGAGAAGTTAAAGCAATTTCTAAATTACTCAATGTTTCTAAGAGAACTGTTCAAAGATATATCAAAAAGAGAAATAGATTGGATGGAAATCTTGAGAATAATTGGGTAAATATTTGTAGGGTTCCCCAAAAAGATAAAATCTCAGAAGATGTAAAGGAACGGGTGATTGAATATTGGACCAGCCACTCTCATGTTTCTTCCAATAGAAGGGACACTATAAAAATAAAAAGTGCAGATGGTAAAAAAATTTCACAATTGAAACATTTTATAGATATAACTCAAAGTGAGGTTTTTGAAGCATTAAAGCAAGAATTTTCAAATGTGAATATTTGTTAAAGGATTTTTTTTAGACTACGACCAAGTTTTGTACGTATAAATAAGATACGTGAGACTTTTTGTTGTCAAAATCATGTTGAATTTGATCTACACCTTCAGACATATAGAAAAGTTATGGCACTAATCAATCCAAAAATAGTCATCCTTGGAAGTACAACACAATTTGTGAAGTCTCTTCTATGTGAAAAAATAGAAGATTCAAATGAATTCAAAGTGCAGTGTATAAAAAATATATGTAATGAATGTGGAAATTTGAAGAATCTTGTACAAGTTGACAATATTGATCATTCAATGTGAGTTATGTGGAAGAGATTTGAATATGAGAAATACTCAACAAAGTCGGGAGTTGAGACCAGAAAAATTGTTCTCAAAGAGAGTGAGTTGTCTTACAATGAGTTTATGAACAAATTTTGCAATATCATATATCCACATATTCAACATTGTCATGGTGCTAGATGGAAAGTTAAGCAATTTTGTGACTTAAAGAATTGCTTTCCAGCAGGTTGTATTCTCTCTGTTGACTTCTCTGAGAAATATACATTTAGTCCTCAAAGTGAGATCCAAAGCCAATATTATCATTCAAAGCTAGTTGCAATATTTTTACAAGTTTGTTATAGGCATGCTGAAGAACATCTAGATGGTCTACAAAGTAGCAAAGATGAACAAATTATCATCATCAAAGAGGTTCACTTTTATATCAGTGATGATATAGGTCATGATAGAAGTTATGTAGCCCATTGTTTTGCAATGTTCTTTGAAGACCTGAGATGACATCAAATAGATGCTTCACAACACTGGATATGGTCTGATGGATGTGCTGGTAAGTGTTGATTTAATTTTTTTTTGAAATTATATGTTTACTTTTTTACTTAACTTGTTCAAACTTAATTAGTTGTACACATATAGTTTATTTTACTATCTTGGTTTTAAATGAAATTGGTAGTAACGTCACAGGACAATTTAAGTTTGCAAAACCTTTTAATTGGTTAAACCAACAACATATTAGATGCGACATAAATTTTTTGTGGAATTTCTATGAGAGTGGACATGGAAATGGAGAGCATGATGGAGCTGGAGCATGTGTGAAGCGTGCACTTCGCCAACACGAACTTGTAGGTAGCACCATATGGATTTTTAGAAAAAATCTAATTATGTTTTTTTGAGATTCGTCTTTTCCTTTCAACTACAAAACCTCTTAACTTGAAATTTCACCAACATGAACTTGCAGGTAATGCCATAAGGAATGCACATGAAATTGTTCAATGGTGCAAAATTCATTTTGTTGCCCATGACTCAATATACAACACACGATATTTTTGGGAAGTTAAAGGTACATAAATGAATTTCTTTTATGAATTTCAATGTGTACATGAATTGAATTTTAAATTTTATACACTTTTTAATTGGATACATTTGAAATTTACAGATATTGATCGATCAACTCTTACTAATTGTCAAACAATTAGTGGTATTAGAAGTTTGCATCAAATCATGATAGTAGGACATAGTAGGCCTCCAGTAATTCAAGTGAGAGAAAAATCATATTTTTGTGTTGATTGCATTGAGAACAATGCAAATACTCTACAATGTGAGAATATTAGAGATGGGTATGTTTCACAATGGGAAACAAAACAATTAGTGGACACATCAAACCCTTTTAAAGATAATGACATTGTAGATATCTATGATCCTCTGTATTCAGCTGATTATGAACATGTATCAGATTTAGTTGTTACAGGTAAATTTTAAATTTTTTAATTGAATTTTATTTCTAACAATTGATAATTTATATTCTACCTAAGTTGAGCATGGTTTACTACATGGTGTGTATAGGAGATATTTTTGTTGTTCTTGCAGATCCTGACAATGCAAAAGGTGTAGATTAGTATCTACTAAGATGTACATAACCAAAATGCAAATTTTTAGAATCAATGACAAATGGTGATGGGCAAGAGTATCCTACTAGATCAGTGGTTGTTGAAGGAACATACTATCAACAAAAAAATATAGATACAAATGGCATTACATTTATTGATTATATGCCAGACCAAAAGGTTTTACATTATAGTCATTTAGTTATAGCAAGAAGATTGAATCTTGAAACTTTACCAAAAAGAGAGCGTGCCAAACAAAGGTGGATGTTGCCTATTGAAGACCATGAAAATATTTTAGAGATAATAAAAGATAGAGATGATCTAGATTATATGTACCAATAACTTTAAGATATTTTTGTACATATATATTTTCGATGACAATACATGTACATGTAACATTTGGGGATGAGGTCCCCCATTTGTGACCTCACCGGTTCATAGCTCTCGGTCAAAAGCATTTACCCCTTGAATAAAAATAAAATATTTGGACCTAAATTTGAATTTTTTTAATTTTATGTTGAATTGAAATAATTTTAATCAATAGTAGCCCATGAAGCTTTCTTTTTTGTGATCTTATTTTCCTATAAAGCTTTCTTAAAATGTATATTAAAGAGTCCATTTTATTTCTCCAACATTCTTACATCATATAGCCTTCAAGTTTTAGGAGACATTTCATTATATTCTATAGATTTTAATTATGGTTGTACTTCTAGAACCCAATATTTTGGTGCTATAAAGATTTAACTAAATCTATGCATGTAGGACATAAAACAGTGGTTATTATTTGGGAGCTTACATCTTTTCTATCATAATCTGTTGTATTTTAATCTTGCTATATGTTTTTTAAATTTTAGGCATTTTGCGGTTAGCTTAGGATGGTAAGATTTAACAAATGTTAAGTACATACATAGTTTAAATTTCATTAATTATATTGAATTTCAACACATTATACGTACTCCAAAATTTCATTTAAAATTTCTATTAAACTACAATCCAATTATGTTTGCACACAAAATTATTCAAATTATTTAAATTAACTCTAAAATCCATTTTGCTATGAGAATTTAACTTTATTTTGCTTATGAAACACACAATATCACCTATATATTTATTCTTCAATGTTTTTTATCCTTTCTCACCTAGATGTGATGTAATCTTTGATGTCAAAACATCAAGGAATATCAACTAATTCATTTATATGATCAAAACTCATGGCATCTAGTTAGATTAAGTAGTACCGTGAAAGTGCAACACATCAGATAGTGTATTCATTGTTCCATCACTAAAAATTAGTGTCTTAATTGTGGAAAATAACTATTTTGAATGTGAAAGGAGTAAAAAATTTTAATTAGAGGTTAGGGATTTTTGAGACAAAAGGAAACACAAAGTCATTTTTGAAACACTTGTTCATTTTCCCTATTTCTCTCTTCCCTCTCCTCCATGGTGTGAGATATTTTTGGATGCCTCACTAAGTGAATGTATAATACCATTCTTGGTGATGGTGTACATTCAATACAATAAATGATCAATCAAATACAAAAGCATATTAAATAACAATAAATGATCAATCAAATACTTTATTGAAATAATCTTGGAAGGCTATTAATTGGATTTATGTGAATGGATAAGTGAAACTAGTTATAGTAGAAATTTTGGTTCCTACAATGTATTTTAGGATATTATTTAAACAACTCTATAATTTCATTTAAATGCATGATTGTATAAATATATTTAGGTGGTGCATTTAAATGAAATTATATAGTCAAAATTTCTTACATTAAGTTGTAAGTCATATATCCTAAAATACATTGTGCTAGGCACCAAAATTTGTACTATAACTAATTTCACTTATCCATTCACATAACTCCAATTACTAAGGATAAGTGGAACTAGTTATATAGTAGAAATTTGGGTGCCTACGATGTATTTTAGGATATGATTTACAACTAGATCTATAATTTCATTTAAATGCATGATTTTATGAATATATTTAAGTGGTGTGCATTTAAATGAAATTATAGTCATACTCCTACATTAAGTTGTAAGTCATATCATAATTTATACATTGCGCTAGGCACCAAAATTCTAGTATAACTAATTTCACTTGTCCATTCACATAAACTTCAATTACTACCCTTCCAAGATTATTTCAATAAAGTATTTGACTAATAAATTATTGTAATGAATGTACACCATCACCAAGCATGACCTATTAAACATTCACTTGGTGTTTAGGCATTGAAAAAGACAATTAGAACCCTTCCAACTTATTTCAATAAATTGTTATTTAATATTCTTCTATATTTGATTGGCATTTTGCATGTTCAATGAATTGACTACGTTCAAAGGATGATATGTCAAAGAATGAGTCCACAAATACATTTTGAACCCAAGTTTTCCTACATTCAATACATTAAATGATCAATCAAATACAAAATAATATTAAATAACAGTTTATTAAAATAATTTGGAAAGGTAATAATTGACCCTTTTCGCCATTTTCAATGATGGTATACATTGAATATAATAAATGATCAATCAAACACTTTATTGAAATAATCTTGAAAAGGTGTATTAATTGGAGTTATGTGAATAGATAAAAACTAGTTATAGTAGAAATTTTTGTGCATAGCACAATGTATTTTATGATATGGCTTACAACTTAATGTAAGAGTATGACTATAATTTCATTTAAATGCACCACTTAAATATATTCATAAAATCATGCATTTAAATGAAATATCTAGTTGTAAGTCATATCCTAGAAAATACATTGTAGGCACCAAAATTTATACTATACCTAGTTTCATTTATCCATACACATAAACTCCAACTACTACCCTTCCAAGATTATTTCATTATAAAGTATTTGATTGATCAATTATTGTATTGAATGTAGACCATCACCAAGCATGACCTATTAAACATTCTTTTTGTGTGAGGTATCCAAAAAGGCCAATTATTACCCTTCCAAATTATTTCAATAAATTGTTATTCAATATTCTTCTATATTTGATTGGCATTTTGCATGTTCAAGTGAATTGACTACATTCAAAGGCTGATAGGTCAAAAAGTGAGTATACAAATTTACATTTTGAACCCAATTTTTTCTACATTCAATACAATAAATGATCAATCAAATACAAAAGAATATTAAATAACAATTTATTAAAATAATTTGGAAGGGTAATAATTGTTCCTTTTCATCATTCTCCATGATAGTATACATTGAATACAATAAATGATCAATCAAATACTTTATTGAAATAATCTTCGAAGGGTATTAATTGGAGTTATGTGAATAGATAAGTGAAACTAGTTATAGTAGGAATTTTGTTACCTAACACAATGTATTTTAGGATATGACTTACAACTTTATAACTATAATTTCATTTAAATGTTTAAATGCACCACTTAAATAAATTCATAAAATCATGCATTTAAATGAAATTATATCTAGTTGTAAGTCATATCCTAACATACATTGTAGGCACCAAAATTTCTACTGTAAGTTCTAGTTTCACTTATCCATTTACATAAAGTTTCAATTTAATAACTCCAAATACTAGATACCTTAAAGTAATTGGAGTTATGTGGGGTATTCATAGTAGTTTATTCCACCATATTTAATCCCCTGGCAATGTGGGAGTAAAACGAATTACTACCAAAATGAAAATAACTAACATGAAAAAGCACGAGAATGTTTACGAAACGAAATCCGACAAAACGGAAATGTGGAAATGATAGAGAACGGAAATTTCACTTCATGGGACCCACGGGCCAGGCCACCTAAGGGAGTGTACCCTTAGAGTGTGCAACAAATAAATTGAATCTTAGAGTTGAAGGTCACTTTGTGGCTTAGTCCTTTGTTGATGCAAGTCTTCAAACCTTACTTACCTCTATCTTTTGTACTTATTTTGATTTTGGTCATGCTTAGAAGTTTGGTAGGACTTATTCCAAGATGATTCTTTGGCTACCATTGATGAAATTCAAGAACACAAAATAGAATAAGGCATCACAAACATGCCAAATAAGGTATGCAAATGCAAAATATGGCGTGCTAGTGGACTAGTGTAGTATAAAGAATTAACTTTTGAATATTTTTTCAAATTAGATTTTATCTTTTGTAATTGATTCATTGGTAGATGGATTCATGTGTCATAAGAAATTTCCTTAAATACATGTACATGGTCATTAATTATAAATATATGGCATGAGATCTAATATACTAATGAATATTTTCTGAAAGGTTTGACTTTTGGGGAAGAAAAAGGTGAATTTAAAGTTGGTAGACAATATCCCACAAAACAATCTAGTCCAAGGAGGCTAAATTTTTTGGATTGTGCAATGGAAAATCTTGAGGTGGTTTATAATGGTAGATTACTAATGGGTGTTGTGCACTGAATGGATCAGAGTATTTATGATGTATGTGAAAAATGGTATAGAAAAATGTGTAAGTTCTATAATATACACTTTTATCCCTTCAATTACAAAGAATATCATAGTTTGACTTGCAAAACTTGTGTGATTTGTAAATTGAATACTTCAATAATGCACAATTTAATTTATTTTAATAATTTAGCCATGCATGCATTGAGGAACAATGGTTTTGATGAAAAATGTTAATTAAGAAGTATATATTGATGACTTTGAGTGTATTGAAAATATAATAGAAAACTTAAGAGATCACATCAAACTAGATTTATATAAAGAAGCTATGTAAAAAAGACACAAAAAAGCGAACTTATAAAAAGAGGACATGAAAATACATGTTCAATAGATATATAAATGCATGATGGAATGATACACCTTATAATCATATTTTGAAATTTTGAAATTTTATTTTCAAACAAGAGAATGGACCCATTAATAAAAAAACATATATATATATTTACATTTAAGAAACCTTTTACAAATTTGTTTGGAAACTTCTCTTTCATATACATTGTTATAATTTTCCCTTTTAACCATTTATCTCTTGAAAAAAATCTCCAAATTGATGGAATATCATTATTTTTTGTTATTCCAAGCCAATTAAGTATGTTAATTTAATGAATTACAATAGATAATTTAGTTAGAAATTAGACTTGCCGCTCCTTTTTAAGCACAAAATCTAAATGCATTATTATTCATTGACCTTGTAAATCCTCCTAGAATGAGAGATAATTGAATGTGTGTGTTGTCTGAAATGAATGGAAACAAATATTTTTATACTAGTACATAATAATTTACATAGGAACCCACACACACACACAACTTTTGGTGAGAAAGGAAAAGGGGGAAATAGGCCAATTTGAATTTAGGAAAGTTGAGTTCATTCTTATGTGGATCACCCTATGATTATGGACTTGACCTAGGATAAGATAGATGGAATAGATCATGATAAACATTGAGTTTGAGAATCAATGCATATATTATTATGGATAATTAGAAGGATAGATCAAATGTATGAGAACATTAAGTGAGATGTTGTGTAGATAAAAGTGAGGTAAAATCTATGTAAATGTGTCTAAATTTATATTAGAATATGACATTTATCAAAATACATATGTACCAAAACATTGTCCAAAAATAAATTTATGCTTTCCATTTATATATGTTTTCGTGTTATTTATTTAAGAGCTATTTTATATGTCATGATCATATATAAAAATTGAAACACAATAAAATGTTTAAAAAATTAAAACTATTTAAAAATTATTAATTTTTTTATTTACTTAAAAATTATATTATATTTTTTCATTTACTTAAAACTTTTATAATTAATATTATTTTTAAATATTTTTTAAATAAATATAGATTATGTTTATATCTATTTTATTTAATAATTAAAATAAATTATATTAACATTGCTAGATAAGTAATCCTTCATTATATATTTATTATTAAATATTTTAAATTATAATACAAGCTTTATTACACACTTTAATAAAGAAGGTAGTAAAACATAATTATTGGCTCTAATTAAACTACCGTTACACCTAATTTGTCTGTTAAGAATAATTAATAAATGCAATTTTAGGATAAGCTTAAATAATAGTTTTCTTCTTAAAATCCTTGCTTCAATTTTCCTTCATACGATACAGGGTATTCATAGTAGTTTATTCCACCATATTTAATCCCCTGGGAACTAACATGAAAACAGAAGTGCAAGAATGTTTATGAGACGGAATCTGGAGAAAACAGAAATGTGGAAATGATAGAGAATGTCAATGGCACTTCATGGGACCCACAGGCCATGCCACCTAAGGGAGTGTACTCTTAGAGTGTGCCAGTTAAGCCCGTCTTGTACAACTCTATAATTTCATAATGCATAAAATTATAGAATTGTAATTCATATCCATAATTTCTACACATCCTAAAATACATTGAATAGACACCGATATTTTTACTATAACTAGCTTAGAAAAGGAAAGAAAAGAGGCTTACAATTCTTAGATTTGGTGTATGTTTGGAGTGATACATAATGAAGACAACGGTATAAGAAAGAACAATGTATTTAAAGCAAGTGGAGATCTGTATAGTTTATATTTTTAGTTTTGTGTGGTACTACTCTAAGATTTGTGTTATTCTAGTTTAGCACGTTTTTATTTATTCTCTCTTTTTGTCAAATAATGACTCAAAAATATTATGAATTGCTATAGCCATTTTCATGTAGTAGCATGATAATAGATAGCTATTTATGTTTTTTCTTTATTTATCATTAAATTATGAAGTGGATATAAAAATATAGAGTTGCAAAGGAAAACTTTGTGCGTAATTTTGTAAAGTTTATGGATGGTTCATTGGTGATGTAAAACTATTTTCAAAGTATTTCAAAACTATAATTAGCTCTCTATTTATCTATGATTAAATGCTTTTTCTCAAGATTGTGATATTATGTTATAAAATTTATTTGCAATCAATGTGTGATGTTAAAGATAAATTAATATTTTCTCTTGGTTAATAATAATGATATAATTAACATCACTCAATTCAGTGGTATTGATGAAATTTATAAAAGTGTTATATTTATATATGGTAATTTTTTTCACCTATTGAAAAAAAGTGAAATGATGTTAAAGATTGTTGAATAAAGAGATTTTGTGTACTTTTTATCTTCAAATGTTAAAAACTGTGCATGTTTTGGGTTTGCAAAGGATTGCAAAATCCTAAATTTGGCCTAGGTGTGGTTATATCACATTAAATGGTTCCAAGTAGGGGTTTGCATTGCATTTTTGGCTTTCTAACTTCATTTGAATCGAGTGTTTATTAAAGATTGATTGAAGATTAATTTTGGTGGTTATGCTGTTGGTGGATTGATAGTGGTGGGGGATACTGTGTTTGAAATTGGGAAAACTTTAGTGGGCATTAGCTATGTTTCAGATTGCTTTACGTTGTGCTTTGCAGCATATGAGATGTTAGTTTTGCATCGGCGATTGGTTGGAAATACTCTATATCAGCTAATTTTATTTGTCTTGTACTAAGCCCATTTTCCATGTAGCTCAATGGTGTGGGCTTTCAGCTTTAGTTAATGCAATGAATAAATATTTGGCATTTTGAAGCATGTACCATTCTTTATGCCTTGGGGGAAGCACATACTCCGTTCCAAAGTATTCATTTTGGTACAGACAAAGAAGATGAAGAGTTACACACATTAAAATAATGCTAAGGCTAAAACATGTTTTTAGAGAACCTATTATATAAACCTAAAACTTAAGGGGTCTCCATTTTAAGCTCCACGTAATCCACCTCTAAGAACCTTTTCTTAAATATGGGACATTTAATTCAATTTCCATTAATCCCTTTCTAAGAGAAAAAAAAAAAAAATTAGTGAATTCTACTTCTCATTGGAAGGAGGGAAATATAGTATATTAAAGTGAAAAGAAACAAAAGAATAGTAATGGGTATAATTAGTATTTTTTTTCAAAATAAGATGGAGCTTCCTGTCATTCATTTATTGTGGTTATTCACATTCTTTTAACCTCCTTCTAAATTGAATAAACTAAATATATATGTAGTATATTCATTTATAAATAGTGCTAACTATTCTTATATGATTACTCTTGAGTAAATTAATATGAACAAAGAATAGGTTAGTCTTGAGTAAATTAATATGAACAAAGAATAGGTTAGTACAAATAGTAATCCATAATAAATATCAATTATAATATTGATGAATAATAAATTATAATAATAGTATTGTCTTATTTGGAGGGAAAACTTGTCCATCAATAATATTAATGTGGTCAATCTTTAAAAAATAATAATAATAAAATAAAATGTATAATTAAAATAATAATAATAAAATCAAGTAATATGCATGAGTAAATTAATAAATTGATATTAATATTAAAAATACGTTATAATGATCAGATGTTAGTGTGAATAATGAATTATGGAATTTGATGTCATCGTAGCTTATACCAGGTGATCAAATAAAGATAATAATAGCAATATCGACTCGATTGGTTATTTACTATAATACTGATGATATCAATGTTTAAATAACAATTGATCAATACACTTACCCTTGTTTAACATTAAATTACTAGTGTTCTGTCTCAGCATGTTTTGGGTTTGCAAAGGATTGCAAAATCCTAAATCTGGCCTAGGTGTGGTTATATCACATTAATTCTCAGCTAATGTAATTCATTTTTTCTCAATAATATAAGATATATTTATCCAAGTAAAAGGACATTTCCACTGATGCCCTTTAGGTGGGGCAAAACCAATAAGTTCAAAATTGTAATTTGATGCCTTTTGATATAGTTTTCAATGTGTAGATGATCCAATATTTGGAACCATATTAAAAAATAAAAAATAAAAATATTTCTTGCTGTGAGATTGGGAATATGAGTGAGTTTTGTATTGATGCCTTATCGTAGAGTTTAGGGACCCTCTAACATGGTTCTGTGTAATCAAATGAAAGTTGGAAACTACGATCTTACAAGTTACCAAATTTTTTTAATTTTGTGCCCATGTGTAAAGGACATCTTATGCCATTCGCATATTAACCTCAAACTGCCTAGATTTAAATGTCATAATGACAACAAAAATTCTTATAAAAGAATCATCAAATTTAAAATTTCCAGCAAACTACCCATTTAGGTAGAGACCTCTATGTAGGGTTTCTATATAAATTCACATGTGTAATTTTATGGGTTTATAATTAAACCCCTAAAATCACAAAACAAAAACCCTCACTCGTTCTTTTTAGTGCATCCTTTAATTTACATAATACATAATTCTTTTTTCCACCAAATGCACAAATGTTGCAAAAAACCCAAATAGTCTTTAACCAAATCACATTAAAATGCCTTACTACTAATTTATATTGTAGGATTTTCGAATGTCAAAAAACATATTTCCAACAAACTGTAAAAATGGAAATAGAACAATAATATAAAGCCTAATTTTCACTTGCCCACTTCATATTATTGAGATCAATATTTAGTAAACAACAACTTAGAAACATCATAAAACTAAGTTGTGCTAACCAAAAGAAATGGCCTCAATACAAAAAAACCTGGGTTTGCTGCCCTTTTGTAGAAAAAATATTCGTTTGACAACCCTTAGATCATGCAGTCCTCTGTCGAACATGCAAAATGATAGTGCTCAATTTTTATTTTATTTTATAGTGGCTTATTTTGGCCAGAAGGTCTTCAATCGAGTGAGTTTCGACCGAAACATACTTGGCCAAAACACTTAAGCCACGTAGGCACCATGTTGTCACCATGTGGATTTGACCAAAATCCACTTAGCCAAATCCATTCTGGCCAAAACTGGTATGATAGAAACCATACACTTGGCCCAAAGGGTGACACAAATCTGTACTTTTACCTAATAACAAATTCCAAAAACAGTACTCATGTTTGGAATTTTATGTTGAGCTGCAAGCATATAATAATAGATCATGTAACCGTAGAGAAGGGGGATTCACTACTCATGAGTTCTCTTCATTCAGAGAGCCTCATGGGGTGAATTGCCCTAAACTACCTTAGGAACATTGCAAAAGTTCTAGAATTAGAAAGAGCAAGTCATGAAGATTTTTTGGACATAATCACAAGCTCTCAACCAAAGGATGACAACATAGGATATGAACGACAGTGCAACACGTTGGCTTCTCTCTGGTGCATTGACCTCTCGTATGGAATAAAAAGCGAGAATATCACAGAAAATGGCTAAATGATGACTAGCAATCTGATTGCTAAGAACTTATAAAATGTAGAAAAATGATAGAATGTGATAAAGCTTAAATAAAGTGAAATAGAAATAATAAAGAGACTAGGAGAAAGAAAGGAAATTCTCACACCAC